>JAQGAU010001626.1:0-18375 GCA_034698045.1 Paramacrobiotus richtersi | reverse complement strand
CCGAAAGATTATGTCAAATGGATGATGTACTGGGTGGTGTTCTCCCTGTTTCTGGCCGGAGAAACATTCACGGATATATTCCTGTCGTTCTGGTGAGTTACTTGCGCTATATGGAACGGTATCTGTTGTTAAATGAGCGTTTTATCGCGTGAGAAATTTGCATATGACTTATATGGTTCAGTTCGTTTGAATTTCATTAGAATGTCTCCAGAGTACTTCTGCTTTTAATTTGCGCAATTTAAATCTGTACAAATTGGCCGGTATAGTTACACAGAGAAGATTGTTAATTTCTTTTGATGCGTATACCTAGTTCTGAACTCACAGAATGCTGATGTGATCGCATCGATATAATATTATCAAGCATCCACCGTAGTGCAGTGGCAGAAAATAATCTGTTACTTGTCCGTCACTGTAGACATCTTTCAGTTGACCTTTTAAATCTCTGCATAATTTCAGAAACCTCGTTTTTCAGTGTTTAGCTTCTTTTTTTGTGCAGTTACTGAAAAACTTTGTTTAAAAAAGCTGGGAGCTGAAAGCTGGTTTTTTTGTCGTGCTGTTCTTATAGACTCCAGAGCTGCAACCATGAGCGAAAGCAGTACAGATTCTATTAGTAGATAGGAATCGTAGGATGATTTTGTAAGAACATGTGAAAGTCAAACTTCAGTAGACTAATAACCAAACATCGGTAAATGATCGATAGCATTATGTTGATGGTTCCTGTCGGTAACGCTCGTACAGCACGTGATGGACCATGACACTAGCAACATGTTTGTTTACCTCGTTCGATTTGCATGGCCGTTCAAGCGACAGGCTACAGCCATAATTTTCGGCGGTAGACTTTGGACGTTTCTTGTTTGGGGGCTTTGATTGATCGATTCCGTGTGCGCGGAGAATTACCGGAATGCAAATTTTGCTGCTGTTTATGACCAGTATTAAAGCCAACATAAAATTTCACATATCTTCGCCGCCATGTGAAAATGAAAAAAAATCGAATTAGACGTAAGGAAAATAAATGTTTAAATTTTTTAGTTTCCTTCGAGGAACAGAATTTCGGTTTTTTAGAGGAATAAAGGTTGCAGACTGAGAAGGAATTGACCGAATCACCAAATGATAGCATTCCTTTGTTGGCAGGTTTCCATTTTACTATGAGATTAAAATCCTGATTGTACTCTGGCTGATGCTCCCCGCCACACGAGGCTCTAGCATTCTCTACCGGAAGTTCGTCCATCCCATGCTCACCCAGCACGAAGAAGAACTGGACACGTATATTGAACGCGCCAAGACCGACGGCTACGCTGTCTTCCGGGAACTGTCCAGTGTGGGTCTGCAGTATCTGGCCACCTTCGTCGTCCGCGCCACCGCCATGCTCCAGAGCGTCGCTCACCGTAGCACCACCAATGTCCACCAGCCGCTGTCTACCCCATCCGTCAAGTCAGACATAACGGAGAGTGTCACCGAGGAAGTCCTTCATGAAGTGGGCGTCCGTACCCGGCGGGGTCATACGCGTCAGAACAACGTGGTCACTGTCGACTGATGATGATAAGGATTTGTGTGTGCCTTCTGATCTTTGACGGGGATGTTACATGCGTTTGTAATCCTTCTTTGATACACTTTCCGCTAATGTGATGATATTCCAGGAACGTTTTTGGCTGGGGGATCTACTTGTACAGAGGGGAAGGTGTGGTGGTTTCTTGACCTGTCAGTATGTCGCGGTTGTTTAGTGGTGTATTAGCGGCGAACGTTTTCTGTTCCTATTTCTGTTGATTATGTAATTACCAAAGGAGTCGGCGGCATATTACAGTCTGCTGTAGTCTTGCAGTTTTCTGACGCTGAGAAACGTTATTTTGGTGATGGGCGTTCAGCTATACGGTTACATCGCTAATAAACTTGTAATCGCCAAAATCGCGTCCTGCAGCTGAAACGGCTCGTTCAAATGTGTAAATTCAGGTTTTTGGGACAGGCTATATCCGGTCGTCTTTAAGTATGCCATGGGTGCTGGTACTGCGATAATATAATTATTGAACTTGCTAATGTCATGTTCGGGTTCTAAAATATTATGTGACAATTTCATATCCAATGTTTCAAAAACAGCGGATTCATAACTATTCCAGTTTAATTCATAACTGAACGAACGTCTGCAACGAAACAATCATTTTCGGTATATTTAGCTGCGGATACAGAAGTTAATAAAGAAAACTCCCGTAAAACGGAATGTACATACAACAGAAAATCACAAAACATGAAGCAAATTATTCAAAAACTCATGTGCGGTCCAAACTGTACACGAAATCCCCACTGAACGAAAAACCGGCTACATCTTTCCCGGATTATTATTATTGATTTTCAAATTCGCTGTTCGATTGTGAAGTTCGTATGCCGACTGGAGAGTATCATTCACTATTCGCATGTCCCGCTCCACGCTTCTTGACCAGTTCTCCACATCTCCAAGCTCCTTGAGCGCGCCATTGAACTGGTCGGCAATTTGTAACCACTGATGTGTTTGCTGGTTGAAACGATTAACTTTCAACTGCAAAGCTTTGGCTTCTGAATCAATTCTTCGCTGATTCACATACGCCTGTGCTACACTAAAAAATAAAAAAAACATTCATTAGTAAAGAAATATAATAGTCCGATACGTGAGAGTTAATAAAAGATTTTAAAAAGTTAACGTTTGATCACCAACTAACTGTACTGTAATTGCAAATTTAGGGAGAATTTTATTCGCATATTTCGTACATAACCAACTAACTGCGTGGTACATCCGAGATGCATAATCAATACAGATACGCCGTCGCTGAAACGATACCTTTATTACGTAAACCAAAATATAATAAATATTCAAAAACAACAAAACTCAATCGAACAAAATCAGGCTAGTCGCAAGCGCAGAAAACCAACAAATCAACAGAATTGATTCAATTAGTACGATTTTCTTACGATGCGTTAAGGCCCTGGACAAGAGTTCGGGTCAGTTTGTCCGCAGTATCCATCGCTTCTTTCCGTTTCCGTTCTGAAAATAAAAAACAGTGGTAGAAACAACGGGAGGTGCTGCTTTTTGGAACGTCGTGACGGTTTTAAAGAGTTATTCAGCTACACTGCTACAGCTAATGCAAGAAGTCTAGATTTATCCCGATCCTCGCGTTAATCTAATTAAGACGCGAAGCCTAAGCCTCTAATGAGTGAGGAACCAACAGTTTTTGCAAATAGGGTCAGTTATCATACATTTTCACTCGGCGTATCATATAATATATTCCAAATTTTTACGGATATTCCCGATTTCGTTTGTTATCAGGGATGAACATACCACACACTTCCTTGCGATGCTTCTGCCTGGCTTGATGATCTTTCACGATGTTGCTCAACATTTTGAATTCTATCGCAAGATTCACAACTAACACCAACAGTCACGACCAATGACTCGAGAAAAAATTCTGTTATGTACCGAGGTTCTGAATTGATTTATTTAAAACGCAACAAATATATTTTTATTCAAAATTTTGATTTCAAATCCCAAACCACTGACAAACTGATAAACACTCCGACAAGCTGCACAAACTTCCCTAAGGGCTAAGTGCAGCGGCATGGCACTGAAGCCAGGCGGAAGTCGACAGTTTCATGCTTACACAGGGATGTGTAGTTCTGAGTCGAAATTTCGCTGCAGTTTATAGTGCAATAGTTGACCAGCGCAAGTAACCACTTTCCCTGTTTGAACAATCCGAAATAAAAATATTGTTGTCTGAAGAGAACTCAGAACAGCAAAAAAAAACACTTACAGTTTCACCTAGTTAGTTAGCTAGTGTTCATAGCCTGCGACGAATTTTGTGATTTTCGTAAGGTTGAAGTTTTTTCGTGGATAATCGGACCAGAGGACGAAAATGACGGTGATGACATTTTTTGGTTGCGCCATAACAGCGTTTGGGCCAGCGCTGTCGTTTTTTACCATAATTATTGCTCGGGATCCCATAAGAGTAATCATTGTGATTGCCAGGTACGGCACAAACTACAAAATAACTTGTTCATGCATCCTTCTGTTGTTTGAGTTAGTCAGAAAGTATATATATTCCGAAGGCATCGTCTATGATTGAAGAACATCTTTGCCACAATATGCCTAGTGGCGGCTAGTGCTCGACATGTAGTTAAAAATCGGAATATCTGAGTTTTTAAAGCTAGGTTGATTTCAGCGGATTTTATTGGCTTTTGTCCTTGCTGTTGTCGTCTGGATTATGGATGGCAGTGGTGCCTCTGAAAAGCCAGTTGGCATTTGGCTTGGTGTTCTCCGTTCTTTTGCAAGAATTATTCCGCTTCGCATTCTACAAAACGATGAGGTGCGTAAACAGTTACTTCTACGCTGTGAAAATTTGTAATTACCGCAGTTTGGGTTAACCTCTGTGTTTGTGTTCCTGTACAGTTTAATTTTCGAAACTGTGGTATAAAAACAGGAGTTGGTAATTTTGTTAACAACGAGCAAGATGTGAATCGAGAATGCCTTTGCACCGTAAATTGAGAATGTTCTGTGATTTCGTTAATTCCGGACGTTTGCATTTTACAGGAAAGCTGAAAAAGGATTGCAAATGGTCAGCGATGATGAAATGTACAAAGACCACAATGTTGCCCAAGCAAGACTCGTTCTGGCGCTAGGTAAATCCACAAATTTTGCTGTTGTTTGCAATAGCATCCTTAGTAGCATAGCAAATACAATAGTATGTTAACTGTCTGTAAGAGCTTTGAATTAATGGAACTCTCAGATGTGGCGGATTCGAACTGCTAATGTCGATGGTTGGATGAAATGATTTCGAATCGGATTGTTCGAATGGACTGAAACAACAGCTTATTTTTGCAGTTTCTGGATTTGGTTATGGCTTAATTAGTGGCGCATTCGCTCTGATTAATGTCCTGGCTGATGTGTGGGGACCAGGAACACTGGGCTTATTGGGACGAGGCGATCACTACTTTTTCTTCACTTCCGGTGGGTTTTCATTTTTCTCGGCATTTCTATTTTGCTGGCAAGTCTCTCCTAATATTTTTTTAATTTATATTTGGTTTTGCAGCATACCTGACCATGTGCATAATATTCCTCCATACTTGCTGGAGCGTCATATTTTTCTATGCCTGCGATAAGCGGAAATATCACCTGATTGTGATGGTCGTTGTATCGCATATGCTGGTGTCGTGTTTGGTAAGTGCCCGCGTAATCTGTATTTAGACTTGACGGCAGTTCGTAAGAGTGAGATTTTATTGTGTTTTCTGGTTTATTATTCTAGATTTACTAGTTAAAAGGCGTAATTTTCTAGATACTCGTTGAAAAATCGATACTGGAAAACGGTGATCCATACTTACTAGTTTTTATGCCTAAGCGTCTGATTCGTTTACGACACTATATCGCCTTTTTTGTTCGGTAACAAAACAGTGGTTTAAAGCGTGAATTTAATTCTAGGATTTTTTACCGGAGACACTCTTTTACCGTTGACCAAATATGTAGAAAATTCGATTGGGGATTTTTGCTTACTATGGATTGTTTTGTAGACACTGATCAACGCCCAAAAGCTGTATGCAGCTAGTTTAGTGCCCGTGACGCTTATTATGCTGGCTGTGGCGGTTACGGCTTTTTTCCTGGCTGGCGGATCCCTGAGAAACTGGCGAATTATGTTTAAGAGGACGCCCCGCACTCTGGCTGCCGGTGCCGCCAATGGTGACGGAAATGCCCGCACAAGTGTGATCACATAAATTTTTTGAAAGATATATAAGGTTACCTATGATGGCCTCATTTGATCTCGATTGTACTATTTTCGGAATCGATTTTTAAACGCTATTCTGTGTCCATAATGTCGTTGCTTTTTCTATTTTTATGGGATCTACTAATTCGTAAATTCCTCCTTGTTTTTAATTGTTTTTATTGTGTTTTCGAAGTACATGGTTGTTTGCACCTCTGTACAAAGCATAAAAAAAGAACATCAGTAGCTGGCAGCACTATTATAAAAAAACATGAACTGAAATTCTAAAACTAGCGTAAAAACAAAAAACAACAATAATAACTCAGTCTCAACTGCAATGTGCTCAGCTCCATCCCACATATCACGAATGCGGCAATTGGCCGGAATGCAGTACAACGGGATCTTCTCCCATATTTTCTAACAGGCCATTCACGTGGTTGAGAACGGTCGGGTCGTAACTGAAAGAAGAAAAAATTAAGCAGGGTTCATTAATCAAGCATATTAAATCGGCAACCTGAAGGATCTATTTCGAGTCGAAAACGATCAAAATGCAAAAGTTCAAAATCAACGTAACAGTCAAAAAAACAAGCGTTCGGAAAGGCTATGCAGCGGAAGTCTCCAGTTCGGTGATAAATTATAATGCAATTATAAACTTTAGCGTCCTTGGCCATAGTTTGTGATTAAATAAATTATAAACGGACTCAGAACAAAAGTGCAATGGACTGTGGATTTACCTGCAGCCATAAAATTTCACGTTTGATAGAATTTTCGACCAACATTCCAGCTGGTCGGGGGTGTAACGATTCAGGTTGCCATAATACAGAAGAAACTTCCTCCGGAATAGCCACTGAATTTTGGTTTCGTGCTTAGATCGGAAGGATTCCACATTTTCCTCGGTGATATTCTGCGGGACCTCGGCGAAATCCTGGACAGTTGCAGGATCGTACTCCATCGTCAAACAGGTGATGTTATGGTGTATTTTCATAGTGGGCAATCCATGCATAACAAGTGCATACAGTACGACTTTAAAAAATTCTTCCGGGGATAAAGTTAAAGCGTAATAATACAGAATTTTGAAATTCATCTATGGATGGAACAGAAACGAAAATTAAAAATAACACGAAAAATAAATTGTGAAATCTTGAACAAACTCATTGGTTAGGTAGCTCCGGGCCACGCCTCCTGGAGCTGGAGATGGTGAATGAACGTACTACCGCACCGTACGCTAGGCACGACAGACGACTGATGAGACGAGCCGAGACTATGGACCGTTTTTTTGGCAAGGCCATTTTTTATGCATACGCAGATTTGTAGACGCGGTCTTTTTTAAACTAGACTTGCTGTTCCCGGTAACTCGAGACCATATCCTGACAGTTTGCAACATCCGAGTTCCCAAGATTTTGTGAATAAAATGCACGGAGAATTACCAAACGGACTACGTCAAGAAACGCCGGACTGTGTTTACGATAGCAGTGATATAATTGTTGTCGGAGTTGCAGGGTACTTTTACGGTTCCATGTGCTAATGTTGGATTTGGTATTTGCAATGTGGGTTAGACTGTTAGTCAATGATTCCATTTTCTGCAGGGCCACAAATGCAGGAAAAACTACAGTGACGCGACGGCTTCTTGAAGAATTCCCTGGATCGGTCGCAGTACATCAGGATGATTTTTTCCGGGTACGCGGGATGAAGTCATTTCACTGGTCTCGTATTTCGTGGCAAAAATTCATTGAAGGCTTCTTCTTTAGAGTATTGATGATCCGGCGCACGAGCACGTTGATCAAATCAACCATCACAATTGGGATAGTAAGTCAGTAAGACTGAGTAAGTGTACGAAAGCTCAAAACAGCGGATGAACCTAAATTTTATTTACGATTTTATTTATGAATGTACGAATTTATGAAACGATATTGGGAACGGTCTCTTCCTCACAATCAGTGCAAGTATAAGGATTGCTGTAGTGATTTTCGATGTAATTCGTGGATTGTGCACGTGGACTGGTTTTATGATCTTTCGAAATTTATTTTGTGTAAGTCCGCTGTTTGCTTTTTCAGTATTGTTCCTTATCGTAATTATGTTTGTGTTTATGATAACGATCAGAACTTCGTTTGCACGGAAAGCTTGTCCAAACAAACCTGCGTTATCAAATAAAAAACTGCGATATCTTCACTCTGGTTATCTATGATTTTTGGATGGCCGGATTTTGCACTATCGTACATAAATTTGTTGCAAACAATTTTATCAGAGTAAATTGTGATTGACAGTTATAGGATGTTGAGTCTGAATTTTAATATTTCAGCCATTTCCGCGGTGAATTTCAATCTTATGCTGCAGTCCGTACAAGAAAAATATTCTTCACTGAAAAGAACTCCACATTCTCCTGGATCAAGTACGCGGCCTAGACTTCTGATTCTGGAAGGGATTTTAGTCCTGAATGTTGATAAACTGGCGCGGTTAATAGACCGGAAGTATCTCATCACGCTGACCAAAGAAGAATGCCGGCGACGCCGTTTGACCCGAAATTACGATCCAGCTGATGTTTCTGGATATTTTGATCTTGTGGTGTGGCCTATGTACGAAAACTTTTTGGCAGAATTGAAGAATGCAAGTGATATTCGTAAGTCTACAAATAACAGGTTTCGTCGGCGGAAGTTTTGCAACCTGTGCGATCGAAGATAATTCAGTGGTGGAATACAATTGGTACTTCGAAGTAGGGCTTCCAAACTTTATATGTGAAAATTAATAATAATAAAAAAATAACATGTGACGAAATTAATTTTCAAAATTATCGACGTTCTTGCAATTCTTATGAGCGTTTGACGTTAAAATACCGGAATATGTTTTCCCCGTGAAAAGTGGCATTTGGGTAATTTTCTTCCGCAGCGTGGAAGCTTAACCGTCTTGATAGCCAAAAGACTGAGAATGTGGTTTTTGAAATGTCCGTCAGTTTAACAAATGACCATACAGCTAACACTGCTATGCTTGAATTAGGGTATTTCAGTGGAACCGACGCTTCTGAAAACACTGTCCAGACGATCACCTCGGATTTGCTTCAATTTCATGTTGATCGATGTGATGTGAAAAGCGGACCAGTTCGGATAAAGTATGCGACAGCGGTGAATGGCCATGGAAATTCTTCGGCTGAAGTTCCTGTAATATGAATATTTATGTTGATTAACCGTTTGCGGTGATCTTTCTGTGCTTTTGGGTCTGGACCATTATTTATTTTGTTTGCTGTGTACATTTTCGTTCCATAGTTTGGCATTGAACTGGGCTTAAGGGATGCTGCAGCGTTTCTTTTCGTTGCCGTTTTATCAGTGATTTTATGGTGTCCTGGATTGATAAAATCGGAAGAACTGATTTCATGTATGTTTGTTTGGCAAAATGGTCTTTTTAGGCTGGCACTTGCATTTATGTAACGCCAGAGAATTTTATCTTCGATGACGGTCCAAGAACTCTCGAGAAATGTTCCCGTTTAAATGTATTAGCAACCAAACACTACTCTACATCAGATGTAAAGAAACCTTCGCTTTATGCTCCCTTTTTACAACAACGACGTGCGACAAAAGTCACTAAACAAGCTAACCGAAGCAGTGGGGTTTTCGACGAAAGATACTATTACTAGTACTTTCAAGTGTAGTGATGTCGGTAGCTATCACGATTATTGTGAAAGTGAGATTTAAGTTTGAGTTACCGTTGCTTCAGTTTTCAACCGGCAGAATACCGGAAGCCACTAGACACGTTAGAGTACAGACCGCTCCAAATCTGGTGTTTCCGGTAGTCTCCTTGTATAGATGCCCAATCAGCAATCCCAGTCCGCATTTGCCGCGCCTCTTCGCACAATAAACCCAAAATCCACAACACTGGTAAATTAGTGTTTCGTAACTTTCTCATCTGCGGAAATACAAGTCATTTATGGAAGTTTTATAAAATGTAATGCTATAATACTTTGGAACAATAAAACGATAAAGCGTGATTTCAGATATGGAGACTCTTCGTCAACAAGTTGTCGATTTGGCGAAAGGTACAGAAAACGTGATAAAAATCATGCGGGAACAGACGTTTTCGGCTAATCCCAATTTGTCATTTGAGTAGCTGTGGAGTTTGTGGAAGTGACCGTCAGCGCTCCCAATGCTGTTTTTGCGACAAAAATTTCTGCATTCTCCGAACTATACAAACAAGTGGAGTTCTTAATCAGCCAGCAATCAGGTGCGGCGTGACTGAAACGATTTGAGAACCATTTTTCAGTGCTGATCTTGAAGGACGGAAAGCTTTGTCATGGAACCGCGAAGACCACTTTCCCGAACTTCTGCAGTGGATCGGACAGCTCCCAGGTGCGGATGTTTCGCGAGTGGAGATCAAAGAAACACCCGGTCGAGGATATGGTGTATTTGTCAAAGAATCGGTTTCTCCTGAGGTGCGTTTGTTGTTGACGGCTCGGTGCAAAATGCGGAAAATCCTACTGATTTACCTTCCGCTTAAATGTGTTGATGTGGAAAAAATTACGGATGTTGTGCCTTTGCAGAACAGAGAGCCCGTCATAAGGATTCCTCAGTCTGCATGTATTACGGCTTCTATTTCCAGTTCCTTCACAATAGGTAACAGTTCCCTAGCGAACCAGATTTTTGTATGCAAAATGCACATAAGTCATACTGGTAAATTTGTAATTTCTTCTCACGGATCGGACTGTATCAACATAATAATTTTTATATTAATTTAACTTTTTTTAGGCCGCTGTCTATCCGTACTGCCTCTTCCGGAGAATCTCAAGCTCGTCGGTATGCTGATGTCCGAAGTTTGCTATCTAAGCGAATCCCCGTGGAAAGACTATTTAAGTACGTAAAGTTCCCAGTATCCCGGTTTTTAATTTGCAACACGCAGAAATAAACTCCTGTGAAATGGCTGAAGGAAGAGAATACATTCCGCAAAAGATCGCATTGTTGTGGTCGTTGATTGTCGATGTGTTTTTCAGGATCTTTACCAACATCTTTCAGTACGATTATGCATCTTGATCCTGCTTCCGTTCGTTGTCTGGAAGGATCGATATATTTTGGTAATACTACTAGCACATGACGCACCGTTTTAATTTGTTGGTGTATACGTTTTGTCCCATATAGGTTAGGTCCAAGACTCAAATGTATGACACTAGCTAAAATAAAGTCTGCTTGCGAATACACATCAACTTGATGCCTAATTCGAACATCTGCAGTACGATTTCGTGGATTTGTTGTTTATTATGGCTTGTTTTTTTTAGATGACGTGATACGAAGATACTGCAATGTATGCAAGCACTATATGAATTCTGTGATAGCAGTCGACTTGAGGAATTCAAGCAAGGTATTTTATATGCGATCCATGCATTTGTTTGCTTGAGCTTAGTTGGGTTCGGTAGGCTTTAAGAATACTATAGTCATTCATAAAAGACCAGGGAAACGAAGATTTCGATATCAGGAATTACTTTTCTTCAGTAATAAAGGCTTGATGCATCTGGATCATGTTTCTTACTGAAAGAGTGTTTTTGGTTGGTTGCTTTAGCCTGTACTTATTTTCTTTAAGTAGTCACTGAAAAATTAAATTTGACTCCGTATACCATCTTTATGCTCTCCAGTCTACGGGGTTTTTTTCGTATTACTGCGTTTTTGAGTATGGACTGCTGCGCTTTTCTTAAGCAGTAGCTGAAGTCAGACTGACAGACTTGCTGCCGTCGAAAAAATCATGGGTAACTGTGTGCATCGTTTTACAGGCGGACAAAAAGAAATTCGCTGCTTTATTCACATTCGAACTTTTTCGGTAAGGCTGAGTACTTACATTGTGATTTTGCATATCTACTTTGGCTTAAACTGCAGTTGGGCCCTGGATGTTGTTATGACGCGGTCCAATGCTGTTCCGGTACCCGGTTTGTCTGAACCCATTGTGGCTCTGATACCGCTACTGGATATGATCAACCATGGGAAAAGCAAGGTAATCGCTAGAGTTCATGATTATATTCCGCACTTAATTCGTACACAGAGTACGTTGTTCTTTGGATGACTTTCTGCGGCAATTTATATGTTTTTACTGTGAATTTTAATGAGCTGAATGCCGTAGATTGTGTGCTTATACAATCTGAATGAAAATATGAACTTTTGAATGAGTTTTAATTTTTGTTTGCAGGATAAATTCAGTTGTGCAGCGGATGAGAACAAAACTTTCTTCGCCGAGCTGCGGTTAACACAGTCATTGACAACCGGAGAAGAAGTACGCGGACATCCTTCCTTTTTCGAAAATCTTAAAATAAAGCTACTGTTTTAGATCATGATGAGCTATCAGCCCCTGTCAGTGAAAAATCGGCTAATAAACAACGGTTTTGTCACTCCGGATGAAGGGCTTCTGCAGTTTTTCATAGGTCTGCTGTTCGGCTACCTCAACGTTCCTTCTTCGTTTTGAGGGTTTTGTTTTACAGATTTGCAGTCGCAAACGGACGAATCAGTAAAATCCATTTTAGGCGATTGTGATGCATATTTTCATAAGTAAGTGCGACTTGTATATCAATGGCAGAATTTCTGTCTTAATTCTGAAACATTGCGTAGGCGTGACAATGGGACGTCGGAGGTTTTGGGTGAGTTTCTCCCATCCGGACAGGTGACCGATCTGACGTTGACCATTCTACGGACAGCTGTTGCGCTAAGAGAAAGAGATCTATGCGTCGGTGAGTTCGGTCAACATGTTTAGCCACTGGATTAACAATTACTTACAATTTAATACAATTTAGCTTATGTCGCGGAAATGGTATCGCATTGATAATAGGCGAAATAAGGCGGGAATCTATTAGGCATAGTCGATTTTGGTGTAAAATTTGCGGTTTTAAAACGATAAAGTTTTACATGCGCCGACGTGGTTGTTCAAACTATATGCATTCTTCAGCTACGATCGCTAACGGTAATATGGCTGAATAATCGTGGAAAAAACGTATCATTTGTTGCTGCAGGTAAAGCCGTTCCGGAAATCTTGATCCCCACTGAGCTGACAGTTGATAAGCAAGTGTATACCATAATTGTCCGCACTGCCACGGAACTGCTGAACCGGTTTCCAAAAGAAACCACAGAAATTCTTGTGAGTATATAAAAGACGTAAAAAAGTCAATGATTTGTGACCATATATCTGCGAAACAGTTTGCGTACAGTTCACTGCTAAATTCTTGTTTCAAACGTACAACAAACTGGAATTTATTGTTTTATGAAATGCATTCTTTCAGGGAATGCAGAATCTTTCTGTAAAGGATTCGGTTAATCCCGGCGTGGCACAGTTATGTAGAGACGAGATAGCTGCGGAGAAAACCCGCTTACACACCATCATAGCTCACAACTCGGACCAATTGAAATCGGTGCTGAAGCTGCTGGTATTGAGTGCTAAAGATCAGCGTGTGGCCGTCGGCTAATCATCGTAATTTGTATTAATTTCATTTTTTTAGTTTGTTAGCCCGTGTTTTTTTGTCAACTAACTGTTTGCTGTTCCTTGTGGACTTTTCTAAGCTAGTCTCGAACCCTGGAAATTTTGTAAAAACATTTGAATTCCGACTATGTGTTTTTTCGTATGTGTACTGGTAATGTTATGTGGTTTCTTCGAAGCCGGTCAAATGATTGATCATGCAATATGTTAGTGAAATGCACGTAATACAAAAGTTTCATTGATGAGGATAAAATTTCGCTTCGGCCACAACCTTTTGCGATGTGGAAATGTATGGTTTTGGATATTTTGCTCAGTTTATTGGCAATACTTCTGCGCTAGCAGTAGATTTGCTGCTCATGTCATGCTCGGCGAATGTGAACGACGTGGAAGCCGACAGAATTTGGTTTGGTGTGTATTCTCGCATCGCGATCGTGGGAAGTTATCGCTCCACAATGCGAAAGGTCAGTCTCGCCCTTGAAAATGCATTCTAACTTGTCAGTGTTTGTACCTGACGCAAAATAAAAAACTGCTCCACAGCAGCTGAGATTTGGTGTACTTTACTGATTCAGATCGTATATTTATGAGAATATGACACTCAAAACGGTCTACAGGTCTGTCACGTTCTGGTCAGTCGCGTTAAAGTTTATGTGAAATATTAAAAAAGTATTATTAAACACTTCACTTTCGAAGATACTGGCGGAATCCAGAACGTCGGAGGTGTTTAATTAATGCCGACTTTATTTCTCAGCAAACCGACAAGTCAGCGACTGTATGTACAGTAAATTACTACTCACTCTGCGTTTATTATTATTCATTTGGCGGCAGTTACAGTTTACAAAGGCTCTCTTTATGAATGTGCAAAATTAACTTACAATTGTTAGTACTTTGTAGTAGAGGTAAGTCCCTAAACGGGTACGGACGGGTAGCGTTCCGCAAAAAAGAGCTGATTCTCTTTTTGCACCTTATGATAAGCCGAGTGGTTTAAGATAACATTTCACACTGGTTTACCCTGTATATGTACCACGTGCACGGAATAAAAGCAATATTACGGTTAAGGTTCCCAGCTGTTGCATAGTTAACTGCATGATTGCATGAATCCCGTAAGACTGCAGCGTGTAGCACTGCAATAGTCTAAACGCGGGTAGACGGTATACCGCGACGTCATCGCGTGTTCAGATTGATTTTCGCGGCACGCTATCGCTTGTGCCGGTATAGCGGATATAAATCGTCGGTCGTAAATTGTTGTTGTCGTTTATCTTTCACTTCGCGGTGCCTTAAGCTAGAAACCTTTTCAAAGCGCCCTTGTATATCGCACTGGAACAGCTAAGCTTAAGCTTAATCAAGTTTAGATTTAACAACTTCAGTACTTCTACTACATTTATGGAATCTTCCTGCATTTTGAAAATTACGTTGATCAAGCGTGCATGTATAAGGGGAAATTAAGAGCAAGCATCAAATCTCGATCTGCGTGGGCTAGAAAATGGCATTCTTGCACATTTTCGTTGCAGTTTTGTTGATCTTAATCGTCGTATTGTACAGACTGCAGCCGCAGTATTTGTTGCGGCTACGAGAAAAACTACTAGGAAAGCTTCCCCCTGGACCGTTTGGCCTTCCGGTCCTGGGAGTGACCGGTATCAGTGGGCAGGCCCCCTGGGAAACATTCACCGAGTGGGCCGGCAAGTATGGGCCGGTGATTAGCTTTTTCAACGGATCCCAGTTCACCATTGCCATATCCGACTCCGATATCATCAAGACCGCCATGAAGAATCCGGCGTTTGATGGCCGACCAGCGAATCATGTTTCCAAACGGTATTTTGGAAGAGGTACTATCGCCCGTACATTTACTGCATTGTCTGTAGATTTTCAAAAAAGTGACAACTATTATTAACTAGATTCGGTTAAGATACTGAAACCACGCATTTTTGGAAAACAAATCATAGTGCTTTCGAAACTTCATACGGTCCGGAAAGAAAGAGTTCAACTGCGTGATCTACTTGAACGTTAGTTAATTAATCCGAATCCGAATTAACAGTCGACCGGCATAATGTTTACCATAATGCATATGTAGAAGCGTATTTCCATATTGTGGTTCATATATTGCTGATAACTGACATATTTTTATGAATTATCAGGCTAAACACGATTTTGTGGCTTTCATATAAACAGGATTGTGCAAAGCCTTGCGGGGTGTTAATGGGTCTTTTTTAAAAAGGTCTTTTTTTAACACATTTTTGGGCGCATCAAGGAACAGTACCCACGAAATATTTCACAATAATATATGGAAGGATAAATGTGCCGTAGGTGGCAATTTATCGGCAATATAGTGGCAGTATTATTAGCTTAATGTGTACACTATGCATACAGATATTGCTTTGTATATTGCTATAGTACAACACATTTTTAAAATTATTTAGTAATTAAGTAAAGAGAGATGACAATGCAGAATGATCGGACTCTGTAGTTAATAACCGGGCACTCGCAGTCAGCGTGCTTTATAAGTATTTACACTTCTTCCGCCGACGCGGGAAGCTAATTTCCGCTCTGATTGATTTACCGCTGTGACGGTGATTCTGTTTGTTTTCTCGCATGTAGGGATTGGATTCACAGAGGGCGACACGTGGAAGACACACCGGAAGTTGGTTGTTTCCTCTATGCGATTTCTTTGTAAGAACGTTTGTTGACAGCTCGCATAATTACAAAGTTCTTATTTTTTGTGAAACAAAAATTCTGCATGTAAATATTTTGACAAATCACTCCCGAATTCGGATAGTTGCGCACGACGTTTAAGCTTTTTGTAAAGCACGACATAAATTTTAAAATTCGTATAGAAGTTCATATATGTGCGCAATATGAAGAGTAATACTGGTAGCAAATACTCTAGCGCTTGGACGCTACAGGATAAGCACTCAGACAAAAGCATAAAATTTAATGCTGGCGAATCATGTGATGGATTGTAATATGGATTATAACTTCGTGGCCGTATTTTTTCCTAAAATAACTTGGCGATTGCTGCTGTATGATCGAACATTTACTGTAGATATATGTATCAATTATTGTTTCTGTCACGCGACATGCACATTTGTCTTTCCATGTTACTTTTGCAGCTAGCAGCGGCAATTCCCAGATGGAATTTGATAATCACATGAAAAATAGTGCCTGGAAGCTGATATGCTCGTTTCGGGATGCTGCACAGTCCTCGCGGGAATTTGATCCCGCTCCCCTGCTAACACAATCGGGTGAGCAATTCACGCTTTCGTGCCTTATTAGCCGGTGATGTTGACCGGCCTGACTGGCAGCCGGAAGTCATTATCCTTTCATTTCGTCGCAAATGCATTTCCGGCGTTCTTGCGCGCAAAATATTTTTAGATAATTAATTTAATAATTTATAAAATGGTACATTATTTTGTTATGATAAGGTTTACGCCCTTATGATCTGATTGCAGTTTTATAATTCAAGGGCGGAAATTAAATTTTTTTAGTTTTATGAAGATTAAATTAATAAAGATATTTGAAGATTAATAAACTGTACAAATGCAGGGAATATTTTATGACGAACCACTCCGCTGAACCACCTAGGAAAACCGCACTACGTAATCGTTTAATCAGTTGAATTATATTGATTCTAATTCTCGGCCATTAATATTTAAGCAACAGTAGATACTACAGAAATGCTTCATTTTTAAACCAGGCAGTAACCAAAACCATGCCAAAAAATTGTTCAGTCGCTCGTCTATAACAATGTGATAAAACCGCATTTACAATACATACTATGTGTATATATTGGTAGGTATTGGTATTCAAGATATTCATTTTCAGAGCCCGATAGTAACTGAAGTCATTAAGTTAAACAACAAAAATGATGTGGTACAGTAGTCCAGTTTTCAAAGGCATAGACGGACTGATATACATACCTACAGTATACAGTACTGACGCTGTATTGTACACGAAGTATTTAATTCAAAAAAGACTGGACAAATCACAGTTCATGGGCGACTGAAAATAAAATGAAAGTGATAGAGATAAGTCAGAACACATATGTGCGGCTAATAGGTGTATAACCATAGTGATATTTTTCCAGTGGCGGACATCTTGTCTTTCCTGGTATTCAAGGATGCCCTAACATCTGATGATCCAAGATTTAAGCAGATGATTGACTGTTGTGAAAGGGTGTTTTCCGTCAATCCTAGCACGGACGTTATGAATATTTTTCCCTTTCTGGAAAAGCTACCGATTTTCCAGAAGAAGCACGAATTCTTCGCTCAGACGCATAAGGAATTGTTTGGCATAACACAAAGCGTCATTTCCTCAAGAAAATTGGAACTGGAGAAGAATAAGCAACTACTTAGTGACCAAGATCCGGTCGATTTTACCGAGGCCATGCTTAGACAGCAGGCATCGCCGTCCGCCGGAACTGAGCAGTTTCTTACAGGTACCTATGCGGTACATCGCATAAAAACTTTTTTTTTCTTATAGAAATTTTTTTCGAATGATTTTTTCACTGACTGATTTCTACAAATTGCACACCACAGTTACAGGAAAAGCAAGTTGTTTGTGGGTAAAGACGCATGCCAGCATAATAATGAGCGTGAAATGTGTGCACGTAATATGTAACTGTGCATACGAATCTTTTTTTAGATTGTAGCAATCTTGATCAAATTAATGCAGCACTATACCAAAAAAGTGGGCTTCACGCTGGTATTTTAGAGAAATGAAAATATTAACTATGAACAACGTAATTTTTACGGCTTGTGTTAAGTGTGGAAGTTTAATGGCTTACTTGCGTTCTCCATAAAAGTGTACCATCTTAATATTTCTCTGACACTCCGGAAGATTCTGGGGAAAAATTTAATATTTATAGTTAACAAACTTTTTAAAGATTTTTTGGGTTTCGATGTTTCGAGTTACCGTCAAAGCTGTGCAGATATTTGTAGTATTAAAAATGGTATCGGTTCGTAAACATTCGTGTTTGTCCTTTTTGAAAAACACAGAATTTGGAAATGTGTAAATCTGTAAATGAACCAACAGTTGTAGCAATTTCTTGTTGTTTTCTAAGCATGCGAATTTGACTACAGAAACTGCTACGCACAGCTTACCATAGGTAAATAAAAAATGTCATTGAATAATTTTTCATGTCAGATACCGACGTTATGATGATGGCTACGGAAATATACATGGGTAAGTGGAGATTTTCAATGCGCGGTGATTTGTTCGTAATGACCTGCTTGGAACAGCTGGA
>JAQGAU010001625.1:0-18384 GCA_034698045.1 Paramacrobiotus richtersi | reverse complement strand
CATGCACCTGTCCCGCTGTCTGGTCATGCGGCTGTCCGGGCCATACGGTTATAGTATTAACCGTCCATATGGTAACATCTAGAAGCCGTCCTGTAAATCCTTGTTTCCCTCCAATTTGCTTGGACAATATCTCAATAAATGCGCGTGTACCCGATGCCGATGCTAAGTCGGTTTCAGCCGAAAAGGTTGGAAGTAAAATTTTGAAATATATTTCAACATTTTTGAATTATTTTAAAATTTAACAAGAATGTTTGAAAACGTTTTCTGACGTCAGAATCATCGCCAGCTTTTATGTGCATTTATTAATATTATACCATCCGGACATAAATTGGACGAAAACGAGGATTATTAGCGCGGCATAACTTTTTGTTTACACTTTTTGACTATATTCCGCAACCACCTGTCACTGCGCGCCTCATTGGACAAAAAACTTAATTCAAAGGTTATGCTGTTATTTTTGTCTGAGCTCAACAGATACTGTAGATCGATTTTATCCAGACATTTACTGCCCTGCTAAAACCGAAGTTTATGGACAGATAAGTTGAGATGAGAGCCTTCAAGTAGGCAGTCTTACACAGACATTTTTACCGGCTCCCAGTTGGTAACCGGTTGCATCTTGAGCCCTGTTCCATAACATTCTCAGCTGACGGCTGACCCCTTCTGTTTGCCGTGTAAAGGTCGAATTAGGTGGATAGACTGGTCATTTGGTATGATTCTGGAAAGATGTACATTTAAGCCGTTATCATTTGCTGTTCTGGAAAAGGCCCGGATGAAGTCGGTTATCTTATACGATCCGGCAAAATGATGTCCGGATAACCATTTAGATGGTATTGCTAGAAGAATCTCGTGGGATTCTTCGAACGGGCGGCTGTACCCGCTAAAACCGTCCGGACGGGAAAAATGTGCGTCGGACTCGTAACCCCGCAACCGCTAAAACCAACCGGAAGGCCTGAAAAAACGTCCAGCGTAAATTTGTTTGACCCACAATTTTTTTAACCACGGCGAGTCCTCAGGTGCTCCGTCGGGCCCGAACACTGTCTCTTGATGTGCTTGATCCACAACCCAGACACTTTTCCCGATGCGCTCTACAATCCGGACACTTCCCCATTGCGTTCCACAGCCAACCCGGACACTTTTTCCCGAAATGCTTTTCATCCCGTACAATGTCCCCAGTCTCTGTGAGTGCCGGGTTGTTCTGTCCCACGGACGCTATTCCCCAGAAGGTTGTAGAAGCGGGACACCCTTCTCCAGTGTCCCCGGACCCCGAGTGCTCTTTTGGGCGGATACGAGTCTCCAGAGTGGTGTGGAAGCCGGACACTATTCCTAAGAGGCCGAGTTCTAACCATGACTGCCCAAAACAACAGTCGGCTACCGCTAAGCACAAAAAGCCAAAGAGTACTCGCGCCACGATTGATTATCAAATCAATAACCAGAAACGTCATAAACGACTACGTGCACAGGCACGGCCGTCGTCGTCACGTTTTGGATCCACCCCGGACACACCGACTGTGACCGACACCTACCGTTGTCCGTTTATATAGAACCGGTCACTGCGCAATATTGCAACAGACACACTGGCACAACGCAGCTTCGTTCCGCTTCAGCCGATAATATATGGTATCGTTATTATCATATAATTGTCAATGATAAAAAAATATTATTATAGATAAATATAAAAAGATTGTGTTAATGTTAATAAACAAAAAATACTAAATACCGGTAACAAGAAATAATAATTACCGGTACATTATCTGTGTACACTGGTAAGTAGGCCTCTGCCAGGCGTATCACCATTAAGGATTCCAGCTACGTCACCTTTAACAGGGCGTGCGCTCGGACAACAAAACTTCAGCAACAGCTCCTTGACATTACAGTCTGGATCGGGACGAATAATGTCCAAGAGATCTTCCAATGGACTTTGGGCTTTCTGAAAACACAAAGTGAAATTAATTTGAATCATTTGCTACTGATATTCTCCAAAAATCTCTTTCTTACCGGCTGAGTTTCATCGCAACGTACATGAGAGACGGACCATGCCACAAGAAAAAGCTTCTAAAAGTGATAGCGACAATAAAAATGCACCACTCACCTTCCATATCAGTAAACAGATCGGATCTATAACAAGAAAGGTTTAATGCGTGCGAAAAAGTAAGTACAGTGATAAAACTCAACGACAGATCTAAAAAGTCCATAGACTGCAAATTTTTCGACTCGAGATAGGCGTGGGCCCGGCGAGGCCCGTCAAAAATTGGAACAAGTAAGAAAACTTATTTGAGTAGGAAAATACAACATAGGAAAAGTCAGCAAATGTGCAACAGATCAAACTCTTTTTAAAACTTAAAAAGAAAATGAACCAAGATTCGGCTGTTCTGGATTACTCACGCGCATCCCGTCACGGCCGCGAGTAATGCGTGCAGAGCGGCATTTTTGCGGAGGGCGCTGACGCGCCCTTCGCATACTTGCGCGCACGTTGTTTCAGGGTGATAAAGCTATGAAATATGGACTAAGACAACCGAGCAGTATTTGCGGAGGGCGCTTACACGCTCTCCGCAGAAACTTGCGTGAGTCGTTTCAGAAAGACCAGGCTGAGAAATATGAACCAAGAAAACCGAGCAGTATTTGCGGAGAGCGCTGGCGCGCCCTTCGCAGGCACTTGCGTGCATTGTTCCAGAGTGACCAAGCTGAGAAAGATAACCGACCAGTATTTGCGGAGGGCGCTGACGCGCCCTGCGCAGACACTTGCGTGCTTTGTCTCAGAGCAACCAAGCCAAGAGAACCGATCCAGTTAAAACGCGGATGATGAATTAATAAAAAAGCTTATGCCTTCACAACTGCCACAAGACTGAAACTACACACACGAATCTGGCTTACCTGAACAGCGGTACTGTTCACCTCGTGTGGTACCAACAGCGATTCCTGTAATCTTCGTACTTTCCACTTGTAATTTTTGAAATTTTGTCGTCCAAATACAGAAGCTTTCCTGCGACCTGCAGCCTTCTTACGTTGCTGCTGCGTACTGATCGCGATTCACCTTTCGCAAATCTGGAAATCTCAAATCGTTTATGAAAGACTCTTAGGATATGAACCACAAAAAAGTAAAGTCACGCTAATTTCGCACTCTGAGAACGTTTGCGAAAACGTATTCCTGATGACCGGCATCAAAGCTAATAATACCAAGTGCCCAGATAAACTGTTTACCGTGATATGAACGTGAGCAAGCCACAAGGCGCACGCCTGCACTTCCGTATACGTATTTCGCTTAGTTTTTCAATTATTTTCCGGTATCCGAAGCGTGGCAATGTCAAGTTATTGCTCATTCGAATCAGGAATTTTGTCTGAGCAGAATAAGCTACAAATTAAGTAAATCCGGTCACCCGCCCTACATTGGACCTTAACCAATTTGGTAATTGGTTCTTTAATCGGTAGTCTAGCTTATGTCGTGTCGTGTGTAGTTGCATAAAGCTGACGCTGGTGTGTGACCTTTCCTCATACCTCTGAACTAATTTGTGTATACTGGGGCCATTGTTTGTATTTCCTGAATAGTACTACAAATTGTTCCCAAATGTGTGGTTCTTTATTACGGATATAAGGTACAGTACCCATTAGGAACCGTTATCAGTACACTGCCGCCATTTCCCCTGACCCCTGTGGTGTATTCCTTGGCCGTGGCAGGTAACGTGTTCCCTTGGATGCTTGCAAGATTCACTCATATTTCGGATTCCTTAGCTTTTTAGGGGATTCCTTAGCTTAGCTTTTAATTTTTGGCAAACCTTTTTTTCTTGATTACATTTTAAGTTCCGGTCAAGTAGCTGACAATGTAAAGTTTGCCGAGAGAATCGTTAAACGCACAAAGCGACAGTTATGCCCGAGTGCCATACAGTTCAAGTTTGACTCCATTGTGTTAGCAGCATTCATGCAGAACTATCCGATAAGATTGGTCCATTGGTACTACTCGGGGAAGGTGTGCTATTGAAATGCAATGTAGCTGGTTGTCTGTAGCGGAACCGGGGAAAACCCCGGATGAAGCCGATGATCTTCTTAGCTCCGGGCTTCGGACAAAAATATCTAGCTGACCTTTTGGATAGTTGCACTTTCATCGTTTGAGAACGTTGTGCCAGACATTTAGTACCGTTTTGTCTGACCGTTTTTCGTTCCGTTTCGTTCGCCACTACAAGGATCAAGTGAAGCAGTGATCGAATTAAGTTGTTCAGGTTATCGAATATTCTGTCCCAATGAAAACTAGTATGGTTATGTGTAGCATATTATGTATGTGGTTTTTCTTTGACTAACCGGTTTGGTGTTCTGTGAACAAACTGTTTTACTCAACGGGACTGCGCTGCCGTAAGTTTTGATATCCCAGAGTTTTGTTATTTGCGATCGCAAACTTTTGCTATCCCAGAGGAGTCTTTATGTCGAGCATTGTGCTTGCGTTTTTCCATTCGAAACTGGAGACGCTGAATAATTTTTTCCCTTTAGCCGCTTTAGGCATTGCTTCTTACACCGGCATAACCAGAATATAACCATTAATATTTTGTGTTTTTAAGGAACTAAGAAGGAATCGGAATTTAGACTCCAAAATTGACACTCGCTGGTCAAAAAATTCATTTAAGAAATAAGATTTTTGTGGATTTGCCTGACCATAGGTCAGCGAGGACAGTACGATCGATGCAGTTTTACATCAGCGAGCATGATGCATTTTTCACAGAAAAAAAGATTAATTTGTTTAAAAATTAGACACGACAAATTTTCGACTCTTAAAGCGCTGGCTGTGGTCAGTTTTTCCAGGGCTATCGACTGGGATATATTTTGTGGTCGTCCGGATGACCAATGGGCAGTTGTAAAAAATGGCTTCACAGAATCTGATGAGAATCAGGTGAAAGCCCCGCTTTCTGCCGGTAATAAGCACTTTTCCTAACTTCTGAATTTTAGATGACGACCCTAGTACAGGAAGTATAACAGGAAGTCGGTCATCGCTTCGTGGATTTCATAATCTACCGTAACGAGAGCGGATGACCAGCTTTTGCATGACATAATATGTTGAAAAAAGCTTCTCTGTGCAAGCCTTTTTTTCCCGAAATGGCTCTTACTTCCATCGCAGAACTGGAAAATAGGCAGGTACCAGTTGGTTATTCATTTAGGAATCGCGGTCAATCTGGAATGACCGTTTCCGTTATCATGGACAGAACTTAGGGCAAGAAAAGCAGCGCGAAAGAGCTGCATACAGTATACTGTATGCTAATTTGCGCCCCCCCCCCCCGCACCCCAAAGCCGCAGCCGTAAGAGTCATCAGTGAAACACAATAACTGCTGGTCAGCAGTGGCCTGTATGATGAGAAAAGCCATAGGATAAATTATGTCAACGAAACAATGCTGATAAACCACTATCCGGTGGTCAGCGACCATCGATGACCAGTGGTCAGTCTGGCGACCATTTAAAATGCGCCGCTGGATAGCCCGTCGAAAACTGTGTGGGCCGATGCTCCTATACACTGTATCAGATCGGCCGACTGTCTGATAAAAAAACTAAAAGATTCATCCATTACCACAGTCATGCCCACTGATGCAGAAAATGCATCATGGGCATGTCGGTCAGCTACCGGCTGACCGGTCCAAAGAGGATCCAATTTAAAAAATGCATCTTGTAAACTACTTGAGATATGCTTCTTGCCATTTTTCGGAAATTATTATATACTCTCACACCTTAAAACCTACGAAGAGCTCGAAGAGCCCAAAAAGCTGAAAAATGACCATTTTTAAGGGTTCCATATTCCTTGACCAGTGTACTTACGGTCATTTCAAATATTTTCTACATGTTACTCCGGGTCTGTACCGTTTGTTTGACGAAACAGTACCGGTTTAGCACACCAGGATCTCTTGTAATAAATTTGGCTCCCCATGATGCATTTCTGCATGAGTGAGCGTTCGTGGGTTAATAAACAGTGAAGTTGACGTAAATTTCTCCGCAATAAATTTTGTTTCTAGAAAGAATAATGTCAAGGTGACCTTAAAATTTTGCCATTAAATTGAATTGGCGGCATGCCGTTAATAATGTTTTTGTTACAATGTCATGTGAAGTAGTTTTCCGATGCGGGGAATCCAGTGGTGTTGTCTGTTTCGGCGTTTTGGTTGTGGTTATTTAAATTAGCATGTTACGGGGGCCGAGCGTATTATTGATCTGAAATCTACACAGACTCCGTAGACTACGCGGACTACACAGACTACACAGAGTACCCAGACTGCGCGGACTACACAGACTACGCGGACTACGCAGACTACACGGACCACGCAACTACGCGGACTACATAGACTACACGGACTACAGAGACTACGTGGACTACGCGGACTACACGGACTACACAGACTACGCGGACTGCACAGACTACCCAGACTGCGCGGACTGCACAGACTACACTGACTGCACAGTCTACACAGACTACGCGGACTACACAGACTACCCAGAGTGCGCGGACTATACGAACTACACAGACTACGCGGACTACTTGAACTACGCGGACTACATAGACTATACGGACTACACAGACTACGCGGACACTACACGGACTACACATACTACACAGACTACTTAGACCACGCGGACTACACAGACTACACGGACTACACAGACTGCACGGACTACACATACTGCACGGACTACACACCCTACACGGACTACACAGACTGCACAGTCTGCAAGGATTACACAGACTACACCAAACTACAGAGACTACATAAAGCTACGCGGAGTACACCGAACTACGCGGAGTACACGGGACTACGAGGAGTACAGGGCTACTGTCGAACTGTCGAGACTTTCTGGACTACGGGCGACTACATGGAGACTACGGCGGCTACGGGACTACACGATTATTTAATGCTTCCGAAAAAATGCGGTGGTACGAAACGTGCACTAGGTGAATAATCTGGATATTTTGTCCTGTCCCGTTGGTCACGGTACTGGTATTTACCGCGGTACTGGTGAATGGCGTCGTCTCTGGTTCGTCCTTTCTGGAACCCTGGAATTACCGACAATTAAAAACGAGTTATTTGAATGCAAGTAGATTGAACGGTGCAAGCGTTTAAAATAACTACGGCGGTTAAATGGCTGTGTGTGTATAATGCGAAAAGTAAATGTAAAAAATGTAAATGTAAAAAAATATATCTGGTGTATTAGATTATATCTAGTCTGGCGAATGAGCGAGATGCGATTGGATGTTTTAACACGTAACGTCGAAATGCGTAGATGTTTTAGTACGTCAGTGATGTCGTTTTAGTGCATCAGTATGTTTTTTATATACAAGTGACCTTAACTATTTATTATTATGACGAAATACCTTAAGAGACTCTTGGATAGCCTCTCACGTGTCGGAAAGAAGATCCGCAACCCTACGGCGCTTAGCGGGTTTTTCTTCGCTCTGAGGAAACGCGCGGCTCTGTTTTCCGCTCTTTCTGGTGGCCGGTGAATTCATTTCCGGGGACAGGTCTCGGATGCTCTGGATGTCCTGAGTGCGCAGGAGGTCAGTACCTTCGTCATCCGAATTTGAATTTGACTCCACGATTTTTGGCGGAACATCCGATTCGGTCACAACATTTCCTCTGGTATTCCGGCAAGTAATGATGCTCCGCATAAACTCCATTTTCCCGAACCAAGTCCACCTGGGCTCACGACATCCGTCACCTTCGTCTCCGCTAGGTGTGATAGTGCGGAGAGTGCGGCGGAATGACTGCAGCATAGTATTCCATTTTTTGGCAGTCCAATCCAGTCCGAACAGTTTTGCCACATGCTTTCACGGTTTCTGCAGCTGCCTCTCATTTCCTGGATTAGATCATGCATTTTGTAGACGCTGTTTTTTCGATCCCACAAAGCATGATCCGCACGAATAGCTTCGATAAGCGCTTCGATTTCTTCATTAGAAAATTCCGCAGTTTTTTCTGAGATAGTCCCACTGGGCTGACTGGATGATTCCTGACCTGCCTTGCTTTTGGCTTGTAAAGTAGGTTTTGGAAGCATATTATCGCAATGACTCTTAAACGGTGTAATACAAGAAATATGACCTTACTGCAAGTAACAATGAATTCTTAGAAAACTTTTCGCCTTTAACCTTCGCAGAACCAGTAGTCAGTTTCAGCATTAGGTGTTTAAATAAAGAGCTTACGACCATAATACTGCTTATTACGTGCGCATTAATTATTGCGTCCGTTTTATCTGATACCATGTTGCTACACATGCAAACTGACCGGCTACGTCACTACGGTCAATGTGCTCTGATTGGCTAAATTCACCGAACGTGTGTTCGATGGTACAGGATTCACGCCCATACAGAACACGAGCAGAAACATAATTTTGAACGGTTTTTTTCGTCTTTTGGTAATTGTTCAACAGTTGCTCTTAGTTTAATCCCCGAACATCGTCCTGTGATCGTGAACAACATTGTCATAGTTGCACATGTCTTTTGGTGTTTTTTGCTTAAAAGTGTTCATGAAGTTGAAGACATGAACATAACTATGGCCGCGGCATAACTCGGCAAAGCAGCAGCGTCATTTGCTGCAACAACTGGTTCACAGTTGAACTGAACAGTACAAACTTTTTTATGAACTGAACAGCGTTTTACGAAGTGAACAGCTTTCTGCTCGAGCAACTTTCCATTACAAGTCTCATGTTATGTTATGTTATGTTATGTTACAATTTTTACAAGTCTTAAGTCATGACCAGTCGAAGCCGTTTGCTAGTCGACCGAAGCGAAGCGAAGGTCTTCTATACTGTACTCAGCAAAACTGTGTTTTCGGTGTCTGTGTGTGCGTCACCATTATTACGCAATTTCGGGCCCTGCATACTCACGAAAACTGGGGTTTCGGCACCCAGACATTTCGTGCCAAGGAAAACTCTTACCGGCCGAAATCGCACGTAACAACAAAATTCGTAACATAGAAAATTTGCACTACGACAGCAAAAATAATTAAGTGCGGAAAATGGAGAAAGAAAAAGACTACGGACACGGACTAAGAAACCAAAGCCTTTTATCAAACAGTAACAGTTTTACCAAGAATATAAACAAAAACTGAAAGAATATTAACGATATAAATAACTAAAAAACTGAGTTTTGGTGAAGGATTCACGAAAACTGGGGCTTCGGTTTCTGTTCGTCGTTAATCATAATTTCGCAGTTTCCGGCCATATTTGCTGACCAAAACTGAAGTTTTGGTGTCTGTGTGTGGTTCTCTATTGTTGCGCTACTACCCTCTGTAATTGATTGCGAATGGCAAGCCAGAGACCTTGCTTACCTTGCCAAGAAATGTTTTTGGGCAGCTGCTTTCCTTCGCTTCGGTTTTTTAGTACCCGTAACGAGCGAGTGCACTTTCCTAGGGCATCACGATTGTTGCCTTTTGCGTTTTCAACGCAGTTTTGACTAAAATGTAGTCTCAAGTATGAAGGCAAGACTGACTATAACTGGGTATTTTAGCCAAAATTGTATGCGCTCCGTTTATGGGGATAGGAATTACCGCAAATAAGTCCAGTACACTCTGGCCATATGATATGATGATATATTGGGCATATGATATATTGCATAATTTGGAATATTTTGAATATTTTGCAACCATGGAGTGTTTCGATGATTTTGACTTTACCAACGACACTACGACCTGGAAAAAGTTTCTTCCTGAGTTTAAAAAAATTGCTCAAAGCCATAAACGGTCCTACATGAGCAATTATCTCCTTGAGACACAGGATAGAGAGAATCCAGTGCTACCATGGTCATCTGCCTTGGTTACATTGTTAGCGTCGTTATGTGCACAATCACATTCATTTACTTGCTTGATCATAACGTACAGTACGTCCTTTCAGAATTCAGACATGTAACGAGAATTGTCCATCCCTCGTTACGTATGTACTGGTCAGCTATGTATCCGCCAGTTATGGGTATATATACTGTATTCCTGTATTCGGCGCCCTATATAAGGCATCAGTACTAGTGCATGTTCCAGTAGGCAGTTAGACCAGTTGCAGTACCAGTCTGGTGCTACCAGAATAGTCAGCTAAGATCAATAACCGGGTGCCAAGATGCCCGTATGCTCCTTCCCCGTGACAACCAGCTCGAAATTTTAGAATGTGTTCAGAAAAAAAAGGTCACGAATTTCAACCAGATCGCTCCAGCCTGCACTGAACTGTTTACCCGTTATACTACTAGTAGTATATCGTGATATTACTATTTGGCGCTTTCACAACTATAAAACTTGACGCTCAATTACTAAGTAGAAGCCGCGATCTATTAAAATGTAACTACAGTAAATTTACGAAAAATTTTTATGGTCTCAACTGAGTCAGCTCGACTGACTTTTTAGTTATTGTTTTGGTAATACCTACGTTGGCCACCCAGTTATTTTTTCTGAAATTGTATTCTGAGTTCAGGTTTTTGCCAAATACATAGAAGGTCATTCCACGTGAAAGCTCATGATTACGAGTACACAAAGTAGCTTGCGTTCGTTGCATGTTTAATTTCTGTTTTCGGATGCTTTTCATGCGTATGCTGTACGAGTTCTTTGTATGTGTGTCTGGTATGAGTATGTGATACGTGTCATGAGTTAAGAGTATGTGTTATGGGTTATGAGTATGTGATGTGCGGTATGGTTATTAATGGGTATGTGGCACCTACCTAGCCCAATAAGTTGTTCCTAAAATGGTGATTTTAAAAAAAACAGCGACTCATAACGGCAGAGTTTGTTTAGCAGTATTTGTGGCTGGCATTATTGGTTTTGGTCACTGACATTCTTTTTTTCTTGTTACTACACTGCAACTTCTGGAATCATGACTTTGTGATGAGCACGCTTGTGATTTTGTATGATAATATTGTCAAGACATAAGTAAGACACAATGACCAGATAAATTATGTTAGATGCCGCACGATTAATTGCTGGCCCGCTCGCTAGAAACGAAGAGTTTCATTTATACTAGTTTAAAATCTTTAAATGCATATTAACCGTTAGGCAAACTGCTAGTGTGAAACAAAGCATCACTATAACACACTAACATTTGTGCATTTTGCTAGATGCATGGATAGCGGATCCCGATTTCACAACCTTATTTCTGGAAATTCAGCTGACTGTGCTATCCTATTTGGATGCTTATGATCAAGGCATTTTGAAAAGGTAATTCCCACTTAACTGTTAACATTCACACGTCGTAGTACACATCCATCACTGTATTCAACTGCTTATGACTTATGCTCGGAAATGCTGCAGGAAAGCGCCCCTCCTAATCGAAGAAGCACTCGGTAATTTGTGAGTGTATGTCCGTACGTACTCGTACTCGTTTTAACCCATGACCGCCCGGTACCAGAACGAGTGCGACTTTTGAGCTAAACACTAGCATCTACCGATCAAAAAATCCAAATGTAATGTAATTTTTAATTGAATGCAATTTTCTGGGATTTTTTCTGACCATAGGTCAGCGAGGGTAGCATGATGCCATTTTGGCATCGGTGGGCATGATCCCTATTTTACTGCATTGAAATTTATTTTTTTTTAAATTCGCCACGAAAGTTTGTCAATCTGTAAAGCGCTCATTATGGTCAGTTTTGATAGGACTATCCACTGGGATGTACCTCGTGGTCATTGGAATGACCAATGGGCAGTTGAGAAAATCACTTTCTATTTTATGAAGGAAATCAACTGCAAAACCGGCTTTCGGGGGGTAATTAGCGAGTTTCCTGGCTTCTGCCAGTTCAGAGAACCTTCCCAGTATAGAAAACAAAATATAGAATCGTTTTTCGCTTTGCAGACATCAGAACTGGCCACTACAAGAATACAGGGTGCGTTCTGAATGTTCAGTAGTGATCTCGATATATGCTGAATGCTCAGAATACATAATGGACAAGGGACAACCGGTGATCGGCATTTTCTAAGGGTCATCGGTGTTTCTGATCACTTTGACAGCGCCAGCAGACAGCCAGAAAATAACTGCGTAGGTTAACACTTTGTCGTGATCCTTTAATTTGAAGGGTGTTTTATTAAAAAATAAAATGAGAAATTAATTAAAAGGCTTCATGCCCACCGATACCAATTTGGCATCAAAATTTTTGAATGGCTGTAGCTTCCGATGGCTTGGTTGTTTTGGTAATTATTAAGATTTTTATAATGAAGTTCCATGTGGAGATTCTGAGTGTTTTTTCCGGGAATTATATCATTGCGCTAGCAGACCGGGACAGCCTCGAGGAGCCCATAACGCTCAAAGTTGGCCAGTTTTGTTGCTTTCTTTGAAAGACACTATAGCTCTCACAATATAGCTCTCACAACTGCACGGTATTTTTAAAACTACTTATCAATGCCTCTATTTAATACTTTAGTCACAAAAGATAACATTCTTAATCTCTAACGATCGCAAACAAAGTGGTGCGATGGTGCCAATTTGGCATCGGTTGGCGCTGGTGAGTTATTGCCACTTTTTCGAATCCTAGATGGTTATACAGTGATACTACAACTACGGCAACAGAACGTATTCGTTGTAATATCCTTTAAAGAGTCTAGCTAACTCCCAAGCTAACTGATTTCTCTCCTTTCACATCTCACACTTTTATACCCAAGCTAAACATAACAAAGCCAGAAGATACCCAAAATAAGTACAAAGTACATATTCGACCAATCCGCGACAACACAGTAGCACCCCTTTCGGCCTTTGGTCAATAACAAGCATCTTACTGGACAACAAGACGATCAATAACAAGATAGCCGCATGGCTAGTTAGATATCATATTATCAACAAGACGCACAAGACATTGATACCATAATTAACAACTGTCAAACTAATTGATGGATGGATTCCTGGTCGTAACAACAGAGAATTTCACGCTCTTTTTTTCACTTAGATATTCGTTAAATAGTTTAGACGTAACTTTAACTTCAACACGTGTTCTGCGGCACATACCGGCTGACCACAAGCCAGCTAAAAGAGCGGACAGAACCGCCGAGCGGTTGCACTGTGTGCGCTTCCTGTCTCTGCTTGTTTTCGCCTTTGTATGTTCAGAGATTGAAGCGCGCATTGTGGTCAGCCAAGCCAGACACAATCAACGGCTGACCAGAGAAGCTTGAGTGACCTTAGCAGGCGTTGTTAAAAAGTGCGATTTTAGAACTTTGCAGTCTAACATCAATTCGAAAAGTTGTCAGTTAATTCTCAGAAAGACATTGAAAAACGTCGTTTGGGATAGATAGCTCATCTACCGAGCGACATCATGAATTTGAGAACTCGGTGATCAATAACATGCAAAAAACGCTTTTTCAAAAGTGTTTTTTTTTTGGATTTACTGAAAAGCTTCAAAATTTACTATTGGTATGTTTCGGTAGGTAAGCTTTCTGCAAAGAAAGACATCGAATGAGCTATCGCGAAAAAATATACAGTGGGTTTCGTTTTGGGTGGTTCCGAAAGACAATTTTTTGCATCTAAATCGCACATGTGTACTGGATTCATACTTATCTGTTTGGTGAAAAACAGATCGAAAACGAAAACAGACGGGGAAAGTATGAGGGTGCGAAAACAGATTTTCTGTGTGCGCACAAACAGAAAGTATGAACGCGCCAAACACGTTTCAAACAGTTTTCTGTTTGGATCTGTTTGGGGTGTATTCAAAATGATTTCCCGAAACAGATATTTCACATATCAACCAATGGTCACCAAGCTGAGCTGTGACGTATGACTACCCTTTCTCATGGAAATGTACACGCAGGTTAAAAAGCGCATTATTTCGACAGAAGGCCTGTTTACAAATTCTTCAAAGTTTACAAATGCTTCAGTACGTAACAACCTAATACATAGTAATGATTAATATAGTTTCGCTTATGTGGCTGCTTTAATAAACCGTTTCACTACCAATTAAAACATCTTACTGGCGCAGGGGCGTACCGTAAGATCACAACCGCAGTCGTAAATCTGATACTGAAGTTAATAAACAGAACTTTTACCGAATTATCACGCAGTGGCAGCGCATGCTTCAGCTGCTCGAAGAAAGTCTGAAGTTCGTTTAAACAATTTTTATGTTACAAGCCAGAAAATTATTAAAAAATGATTAGCTGGGTACGAAGAAAACAGAGCGACCAAACGGGATCGGAAAATATATGAAGTTCTTTTTAAAAATTAGTATCGCGGCGTGACAAAAAAACCATGGTGTGCTAACGAAGAGCGAATAGTATGACATTGTACGGAGTTAAACACGTACGGAATCTATGGAATAATATTAATGGTTGACCTGGAACGGCCTGCCCATGTTTTTTGTTGCAGTATGACTTTATTCATTTCTGTTCTAATCGCATTTGGATTGTGAGTGTCACATCTATATTTGATGCATGTGTTGTAATAATTATCCTGATGTATCATGTAAGTATGTATGAACAGATAAATGACGACATGATAATAATCATTATTCTGGTTTTATCTATCTATTTCCTGGCCGTGGGGCGGAGCATATCTCAAACAGACCCGAGAAGTATGAGCAAACCGCAAAACAGACAGCGGTAAAACATATTCAGAAAACAGGAATATGTTTGAGTCTCCGAGACAGAAGTTCTGTTTCGATCTGTTTTGAAAACAGAAAAAGATTTTTTGTCTCTGTTTTGCGCAAAACAGGAAAGTATGAATCCAAGTTTTACCATTCTTGCCCGTACATTATGATCACTGTAACCGAGCACTGGGACTTTACTTTGTTTACAGCTTACTTTGCTTACTTTGCTTAACTTACTTTGGTTACTGGCTTTACTTGATTTACTTTGCTTACTTACTTTGTTACTTTACTTACTTTGCTTACAGAGTATCCAAAGGGCTGATGGATCTTATTTCCAGTACCCCCGACAACTGTTTAATTATTTCAAATCAACCTTGCCTCATTGGGAGTACCGAAGGCTTGGGTCTCGGGCTTTTACAAGACCCGTTTACATTCTCACACAATGTGGTACGCTCCATAACTCGAAAGGTTAAAATCCTATACTTGATCGGAAACTGGGAGAACTGTTTGCGACCTCTGACAAAAATATTGGAATTTCTTCACCTAAAACTTGACTGGCTGGTGATTGCTGATAACTCAGACGCCCTGTTTGGTGAATTTGTGAACTTTCCTTCATCATGGAATATACTTGGATTGTTACAGACTGCACCGGAATACTCATTCATATGCCGAAACATCATCGTTAAAAATTGTTCCTTCAGCACCAAGTGGATCTGCTTTAACTCTCTTGTTAGGGAGCTGTACGAGCATAGCTTACCCCCGGGTTGGCCTAGCTGCTGCGAGAATCCGTTCGTGATTCATGTTCGGCGATGGTCGTTTCATTTTACGCTACCATCAAGAAAAACCTGCTCTGAATCGTTCCAGTCCATGCTAAAAAATCATTGTGCGGAGCTGTCGGAAGAAAAATGTGGGGCGGTCATTAACTGGCTGGAATCAGTTGGAAACCCCCATATGCATTCGTACTTCTTTTTATGGTCCAGCCTTCGCCAGATTTTTTTATTGTAAGTAATAACATAGTGCGACTGACGAGATAGGCCATTTTTTCCAGTAATTCGGAACAATGCAGCGTACATATTAATGCTCGCTAGTTATCGCAGGTACTTCTCGTCAATTACGCTTATTATGAGTTCCGATTTCCACCATTCACTGTAATACGCTCATGCGTATAGTGGTGACTGTGGTGGTGCCCATGCGGTAGAGAATCTACCAAGCTTATTAAACTTCTTACGTATCCACTTTAAAGTTCATTCAGCTGCGACTTTCATATGCATTAGATCCAGGACAAAAAGTTCAACCAGCAACGGGATAAGCCCCAAACCGGCGGATTATGCGATGGGCTAGACTGTTTTTGACCCAAGTTGGCGTAGCACCACTGTACTTCCACGCCATTTATAAATTAAATACGTATATCTGTTTCATAATGTTTCATAATCAAGATATACTAGACAAGAGAGACCAAACAAAAGCCCAGCCGATCAACCAGTTGTTTAGCAATGCTAAATTAACTGCTGGTAACATGGGTATTATTATCGTAACAAATGGCTCGGCCAACTTTACCTTACCGTATTACTTTGACGTTTGTACGTTTGCCTTTGCCTTAATTTGGCAGGTTTGCCGTTGACCGCTTAACTTTACAAAAAACTCGAAGTTTTTGATGCAACCAACATCACTGAATGAAGTCTACCATAATAATAATAATAATATTATGAGGCGTCCTAACTTATCATACTAATGCACAGTTGAAGTCTCTGCTTACCACATTGATTGTTTTGTTTTGTTTATTACCGAGCAGACAAACCAACTGGCACTCAAAATCTGGTCTACAACAAGTGGCAAACGAGTATATTTCCGACGATGCAAGTACGATGCGTTGCAAATACATACGATGCAAATGGAAGCACTGCGTGAGAATTTCGTTCAGATTTTCGGTCAGTGTTACCGGAACTTGACCTTTCAGCAAGCCGCCTGATTTGCTTCCCGTCGCGTGTTCCACCTTGTCATCAAGATATTGCAGAGAAAAACCGTCATACACCACAAGGTCACAACTATGAGCAGTAACCTGCTGTTCACAAACCCAGCTGACTTTGCAGCTCTGACGACAATGGCCAAACAGATGCATATGTTAAAAGATTACATTAAGAACCAAAAACGTCTGGATTACAGTACAGTGCATGAAAACAATGAAACGACAGTCCACAACCACACAAATGACACATCACTGAACCTGTTTGCGGGCAAACATCCACTCATGCACCCCAATGTTAGGAGGCCAGTTTCCCGAGCTAAACATTTTCTTAGCTTGGTCGGCGTAGGAACCAACTCGCGCGAATACACTATTCTTACGGCCACTTCATCAACATAGACAGAAACGAATCGAACACTTATTCCATTTGCTTCGATAACAGCTTTCAGGTCGTTTTCGTAGTCCTCGAGTGTTTCATGGGGGGTTTCCTCCATGGGCGGTATGCCATGTAGACAGAAATCCTTCTTCTCCTTGTCAGGTTTGGCAGGGCGCTTCACCATCAGTTTCGATGTGATGAGATCCACGTCCGGGGATGACGGTGACGTAACGTCTGACAGTCGTGTACGTTTAGGAAAGCAACCCTTAGAACGATTTCAGTTTGGATGTCAAATATTGTCAACTTCTTAATTGTCACAGTTGACCAGACAGACCAGGTCATGGGATTCGGCACTATTCATATTCAGCGAAGGAAATCCTGACTCCCGAGCCGCTGGCAGCAGGCACTTCATCCACCATTGTTAAATCCGAATCTTTGGGTGTACAGGTTGCTGACAAAATGCCTGGTTCCAGCTGTTATCCTATGCAGGCTACGTACAATTCCGAGTCACATAATTTGTACGGCAGGATTAGAGGCCGACAAAGCATGGATCCAAGCCCGAGATCGTAAACGTGGTTTGCGAACGCCTATCATATCAGTCAAAACATTTTGTTAGCTCTGAGGTGAATCTTATTATTTTTAGTTCTGAGCTAGTGAGTCAGATCTGCGTTTGTGCAATAGGTGCCGCTGTGATTGTGGTGTACCACTTTCTGGATCGGCAAAGTCATGAAAACGAAGGTGAACTCGCGATGCGATGCACGTCAGGCGGGTATAATAATCCCGGTCAGAATTTCTGCCTGAAAGGGCACGTTCCGGTAACACTGTACGGAAATCCACACGAAATTCGCACACAGTGTTTCGAGTTGTATCGGATGTGGTAAGCAGTGGTTTCAACTGTGAATTAGTATGCGCACGTCAGGAATTGTGGTAGACTTCTTCACAAGTCAGTGATGTTCCATTGAAACTTTGAACCTTTTTTGTAAAGTTAAACTGTCAACAAACTTGCCAAATAATACGGCAAAGGCAAACCGTATAAATGTCAACGTTATACGACAGCGGCAAAGGTGACCCCAAAGGTAAAGTGCACGGCAAAGTGATAAACGGCGAAGCAAAGTTGGCCGAGCCTAACAAACTGAACGCTCTGCAGTGTTATTTAACACAATGCCACTGTAATTTTAGGCACAGCCGCACATGGGAACTCCCAGCGACTGAGCATTCTTACTCTTATTAGTCAGTCCGATTCTGGTTTCTTATCATGCTATAGACTAGAGGGGCAGGAAAGATAATAAAATTATGACATTTTGACTCCTCCCGAAGCAACCTTGCGCTGTCGGCTTTAGCTGGCTACTAGAAGCGGGCATGCCAAGTTAGTTGCATTTTTATATAAAAACTGCGAAAAAACAGCCGCATTTGTTTATAAATTTTATCCGACGCTATTAACATAAGAGAAGAATGCCCTATTACTGACACACAAACCTCCTGAAAATCGGTTCTGAAATTTTAAGAGCCGGAAGTTCTTAAATTCTCTGAAACATCTGATTCGTCAAGCCACTTTCAGAACCC
>JAQGAU010001624.1:0-18388 GCA_034698045.1 Paramacrobiotus richtersi | reverse complement strand
ACCACACTACACGCCGTCAGTAAACAGTTCAGCTCAAATACCGGGCCATTTTTATTGCCATTTTGCCAGTTTAACACACGGAATATATTACCTCTCCATTTGGAATACGATTTTTATGTACAAACTGTTCCAAATCGCTGTAGAATATTCTGCACTGCTTTAGCCATGGGAAAACGCGGAAAGATTTCCCAAGTGAGTCGACGGTTGTCTGCGTGTGTTGTTGTTGTGCTGACCCATTCTCACGGTGTATTGTTATTAGAGCGCTAATTATCTGTATTCTCCTTGCAACTACAACAATCAGGACTTGTCGCCGGAGAGTGTCCTCGATCGGCATTATTTAGTTGTCAAAGAAGGTATTGTTCGCAAGTTGTTTGTTGTCATAATAACCGGGTATAATCAGTATTATTTTGGGTTAAATGTTATTAGCGATCGTGCATTGTCTGGTTACAAAGATTCATGCAAATAAATAAACAACTTCATGGAGAATATTCTAATAAAAACAACCATTCTGCGTGAACAATTGCAACATATTTTTATGCACAACATTTTTCCGTAATTTTCCTGTTAGAAAATAAATCGTTAATTTCAAATCTGATTTCTGAATTAGAAACAAAACTGTCGCTGAAAAAATGTGTGAAATCGTTTGTAATAAAAACAACAATTCTGCGTAAACGGTTGCAACATACATTTATTTTAAACGTCTTTCCATAGTTTTCCTTTTTAAGAAATGAATCTCAAATTTTCATCTTTAATGAATTAAAAAAATTTGAAAACTTAGAAGAACTCGCTGAAAAATATATAAGAACTTTTGAGCAACTTAAACAAATAGAATTTAAAAGTTCGCTATTTTTTTAAATGTCAGTGCAAGAAAATGATTTTTTGCATCATACGTATATTTATTCTTTTGAATCGAACGTGTGCAAAAAATGATGCTTAAATTATCTCGAAGAATTCTGAATGAAATCTTCAAAATACGTGTTTGTGTGCAGCATCGGACGAGGTGCGACGGGATTTCTTCTGGATCGAGAATATCCGCTACGGTGCAACATGGGAAGATTCAATGGACGTGTACTCGTACCAGCAGGAAATTCTCGCCGGTACATTGCGTGCACTGATTGTGCCAAATTTGACAAGGCGTGCCGGCATCAAAGATTAACCGTTTATTATTCTCAAATCAGGTCGACCCATATTTGTGTACCTGCACGGCGTCTACGGGCTGGATTTGTGGTAACCAAATAAATAATCAATAAACAATCAGGTTACAGCCAATAATCGCCGGAAACTGAACACAGTCTGTACTATAGCTTAAATAAATAAATTGTATAAAAAATTACAGATTCTAAATATAACATAAATTGTTGCAGGAGAAACGTTTTTTGAAAAATTGTAAAGAAATAAGGTATATTAGTGTGTAAATTAGTTCTCGAGGATCTAGGATTTTGCATATTTGTTTAATGTGTGAAAACGGAAAATCAGTAGGAAATTGAATCAAATACAGATATTGTTAAATGTGCATAATAACGAACGGAAATCAGTGCACTAATCCATTTTGCCTCTCTGGTTTGTTTATGTCATCTACACGTGTTATGTGCAGAACATGTTATCAACAGGCACGGGTTTTTAAAGCAAAAATTAACAAGATAAATAATTTTAAATAATTTTTTGGATATTTTTGTGACATTTTATTGACTGTGTTGAAATCTCCGTTGTTATTTATAATTTTGTTTCCTTAATTTATTTATAATAAGACAAAAAATGCTCATGAAATAGAAATATTTCTTAAATTTTTCTCGAATTAATTACAACAATTTATACAAGGATGACTCAATCTGAATATGTACCATGATTCACGATTAACCGTCAATACAATCCACTAATTTCCGCTTGACGTACAATCGATCGATTGGTATTCGACATAGTTTCCCATCAATGTAAAGGTGTTTATTTGTATTCCTCTGCAACCTACCTTCTCTACACGGCGTATTGCCTACTTATGCGTACAGCAAATCGTGATTAGCACTCGGGACCGGTTTTCGACACATCGGCACAATATTGCGCTGACCAGCTCCTTTTTAACGGCGAAATTGCTCGGCTGATCTTGAGATTGTACCGACTGTATGGTTGCATAACGAAAGAGTTGTTGTTCATTTTTGCCGTGTTTTGCAGCAAAGATGTCAGCGCCTTCATGGGCCGGATGATCTGCGAGAATGGCGGGGTGCTGGTAGTGGTCGGGCATCGCATTTCCAATAGCCGACCCAATGACCAAAGCGGTATGCTACACAGGGAATTTTTACGGCAATTGTTAAAATATTCGATATACATATTCGAAAGCAACTAATTAAATAAATACTAAGGAATTGAAAATAAAGTCAGGTTAAATAATTACTGGAGTACAATCCGCATTGTGCAATAGCACTTCATAAATTTTATTTATTTACTATATTTAATTATCTTGAAAATAAATAAAAAGATCTATGAAGATCATTCACACCCATATGTAGGTATATTGAATTAAGACGTAGTGGCCGCTTTTTTATCTGTAAAAAATTTGCTTGGCATTTCTTTATGAATTTCTAATATTTTTAAAGAGATTTCATGTCATATTTTTTCCACAACTGAAAGAGGGGAGAAGAGAGGCCGAGTATGCGTGCGAAAAAAGAAATAAGCTATCTAAGTAAGGCATACCAACTTACCAAGTGGATCAAACACAGATAAAGCAATAGGGCGAAAAAATCTGCAGCAAAGACAAATTTTTAACAAATGAATATCAAGTACAGAGTCCACATATACAGTACGAAAATCAGCGGTGCAGTTTTGTTTTTCATAAAAACGTTAACTGTACGAAATTTTCCCGTTTCTGTAGATGATTCCCACGTTATTTCCGTTAAATTTTTCCAATGTGCAGCTTTTGTTTTTTTATGCAGTTTCTGTGGAGAATGCCTGTTCGGAATTATCTTCCGCCATGGAAACCATTCTTCAGATGGCAGCTCGATTGAAGAGCAGGTACTCCTTACTAATTTACGGAAATCATTGTCTTGCAGTTCGTCAAAACAATTTCCTCCTGTTTATTTATTTTGCCAATTATTTATCAGAATTTTGGAAAATTTCTGAAGATTTGGATTTTTTTTATTTACTTCCAAATAAGCGTGGGAAATGCTGAACAGTCGTAAAAATTACGAAATCAACGGTCAGTTGTCGAGCGAAAACCGATCGCGGTGTTTGAGACGGATGATCAGCATAACGCCATAACGTCAAAAATGCCTTTCGTAAGACCGGTAAAGCCCATTTAGCGGCGATTAGGGTAATGGCGAGTCGCCGTGTCAACCGTTTATGTCATCAGCTGCTATCGATACCCACTGCCAACAAACTAATCCGGCACAGTTCTCATTCAGTTGCCACGCACCACCTCAACTAAGCACCTGCTCCATGCAAATGCGATGTTACTTGACAATCGTGTGTAAAATTGCTAAACATGCGATAAGGATTTGAAGAGTACATAATGGATTTCGACTGCATACAGTAAATGTCGGCATCAGCGCGACTGAAGACGATATGAAATAAATCCCGGAAATCTTGATAAATGTATCATCAACGTTTTCTAATTTTGGAAGTACAGTTTTACCGGTTAAATTCTTATTTTTTTAACGTTTAAAACAATGCATTTACATTGTTTTTTACAACGTATTTCATTTTTTATTCAGTCGTAGATATCCATTAATTGCAGGCTAAAAATACCTTTTCTTGTCAGTGATTAAATACATAACACAAACAAAAGTAGTCAGGACTGAAGTAATTGCATGTAATAAAAATTAAACAGACCATCTAAGTGGAATAAAATTACTGAACAAATAAGGAGTAAACACATTCAGTTTTGCGTTATATTTCGATTTTCGCTGACGTGCTTTTATTTTTTTGGCAGTGGGATCCTCATGTGCGGACACTCGTGGGGGGCGCATTTGTTGGCCATGATGCTCAGCGCCAATTATACGCCGGATTTACAAAAACAGTTCAGTCTCATCAAAGGTACGATTGACATTATCTAAAAATTGAGGAAAAATGCGTTCACTTTTCGAGTTTTCTCGTTGATGTTACAACCAGGTAGTTCTTCTTTCATCCTGAGCGCAATAGAAGCGATTCCGCTGTGCAAATAAATTATTAAATAAATTTATTCAGAAAGTGGAACGACTAAAAATTAAAAAAGTTGCAACCGTCTGTTAATTGATTTGTATCTAAACAAACATTTTTTTATTGTTTATGACCATTTTTATCAGTTCTGGAAACTCGAAAACGCCAGAAACGAATCATCCGAATAATGTCTAATTAAGCATCCCAAGATGCTGCCAAAGAGAAAGTGTTGTTAGTCTACCGAGCGCCGATTTGTCTGTTGACCTGGTAAGCTTGTTATTTCCGCCGATGGAAACCTTGTTACCACAACCTGCCGGCTACGGCACGCTAGTAACAAGCGGCAGCAGTCGGTGCGCAGAGGTTGTTCTGTGTGAGCGCCGGTGACGCGCATCGATTTGACTTGGTGATTGCACACTGACCGCAGTCGAGAGCGGCATCTTCGGATGTTATTGGAGCAGATTAACAGGTGCTCGGTAGAATGGAGAAAGTGGGACGAGAAACAGGGACTGTAACGGCTTAACCGTAAATGGAGAGCTAATCAATGCAAACTGGGATTAAAATGCTGAGAATTATGAGGAGATATGTATGAATAGTGGTGCATTTTGTGAATCAGAATCGGTAAAAGAAATTTTGAAGGTTTATGCAGATTTTTTATCACCTTTTTGTTTTTGCAGCAATATGGCTCGTTGGAGGAGTTTACAACCTGAAGCCATTGACTAAAACCTACCACAATGGTTATTTACAGCTGACCAAGTACGTCATACTGAACGCATTCGTCATCGATGACTGATTGTTTGTTTCTGTGTGTGTACAGCGAGGAACTGAACATCTGTAGTCCGGTTAATACCAACTGCGTAAAACAGCTGAGCAGGAATTTCAAACATTCCAAAGATACCGTGTTCAATGTCTGCGTGGCCCAGTTCGACTCACCGGTTCTCAATGATGAAGCCGAAGAATATTTCCTGGTATACCGCATATTCGTATATTATTTTAATCTGTGATCTTAGAAGCATGTACAGTGGTGTACTTTTACGGACAATGTTAATATTCCAGTTTAGGATAATTAAGTATTTATTTCACATGCCGTAGGAAATGTAATTCTAAACTATTTCTTAATTAACTTTGAACAGGCGTTGAAAAAACGATTTGAAAAAGAGAAAGGCATCAAAGTCGAGCTGACGCAGTTCCTTGGACGGGACCATTTTCAGGTGGTGGAGAATCTCCTCGACCCGCATGATGGCTTCACGCAGGTACACTAGAATGTAGATTCTTGAACGAAAGGCTTACAGGCAATCGATTTTTCCGTTTTATATAGGAGATCCTCGCCAGCATGATTCCCCTACGACCGGTCTTGAAGGAACCGGGAAAATACCCCGTCATCTCCTTGGAACGGGAGATTCTGCCCCTCAGCCATCAAGGATCGACGTCCAGTTTTTGATCAGCATTCCAAGCTGCTTTATGACAGCACAGACTTCTGTAGTTGATTTAAGCTTGCTACATTTCTTTACATGCATATTGGCTACCTGGTTAAATTGCAACCGAATTATTGCTTCGCGACCATGATGAAATGTGTTCGTGACCAGTGGCCAGCTCTGAGGTGATTCTGCTGTGCAGTCTCGCTCTTCTAGACAACATGCCCTAGTTTAGTACGGCCAGTTCAATTTTATGCATATGAATACAGAATATGTACTCGTGTTCAGAAACATATCTGTAATAATTAATAACATGCACGACCAGAGTGAGTTATGTATTATACTGCACAGTGAGCATAATTAAACTTAACTAAGCATCTACCGGTATGTACTGTGCATGAAATCAAATATACTAGGTAAACGTATTTACATATGTACTCAGTCTGTACATTCGTATTTTCATTTGCATAATTAGGTTCTTTGTAACCGAATTGCGCGTATATAACTCCCTGGGTTCCAGGATTTAGAACAGCAGTATAAATACCAGTAAAAAACAGAATTGCAAATGTACCACGCAAATGTTGATATACTGTAATTCGCTGTACATGTTGTTATTAATTCGTCTGCATTAAAATGGGTCTATTAAATTATTTATATGTGGACATTAGAGTCATATCCCGCAAAAATCAGCCTTATATTATCACTATACGCATGTACAGAAAACACATGAGCAAATGTATACTAGTATATGTTTGATGTTGATTATACTGTATGGCGACTGCCAACATCTGTGCTGATCACGAAATGTGTACATGCAACGCGTTTTGGTGAACACAAGAAGAAATTGTACTGCGGGAAAATGAGAATTGCACACTCGGTGTACGGGCTGTCTGTCTGGGTGTTACTTTAATTGTTCCAATGCTAAACATATTAAAAAAAAACCTTAAAAAACAAAGCCCGAAAAACAGAAGGAAAGTGCCGGAAATCGACAGAATGAACATAGCTAAAAAATTAGAGAACAAAAACGATTAGTAAATGCGCGTAAAGAGACACGCAGTTTCGTACCTACAAGACCAACATGCACCGATATAGCTGCAATAGTATCAATCTGGGAACAGAAAACACCGCTTTAACCGGGATTGTTGAAAGACTGCCACTTCTCCAAGGTATGTGCTAACTTTACAGTATAATCACCGTTGGGCTGATCACAGTTTTCCAGGACACATGAGAAAACATCAACTGACATTTTCTCGGAGCAACTAGAGTTTTTTTGTGCGATACGGGCTTCCTCTGTGCTGTGGCCATCCTTGACTGTTTCATTTACCAGCGAAACATGTTCCTCGTAGAAAACAGCCATGAAATCCTGTATTTTTTCCTGGTCCTCTCCGAGATTCATGGAAAACGGCTCCCCTACAGTTCCCACAGGAACAATTTGCGCGCCGTTGATATTGAACTGGCAATCATCTCCACATCCATTATGTGGTTGGTGAACCCGTTTGACGCCTCTCCAATAGGCGTCTTGCAAAATGGGATCCCGGATGTTTCCATCGTAGAAGAAGGCTTTGTACAAGAGCGGTTGCGGCAGTCGCCTGCACAGCATGCTCGGAGAGTACAGATATCGCAGGAATTCGTGTAAATCGGCCCTCAAATCGAAACTGCGGGATTGCTGAATCATCAGCTCCACCGAGGCGTGCGCTGCGGCAGGACTCAGGTGAATCCGGCCGGTAACTGGGTCGAGATACAGCTGAACTCGTCCCATTTCTACCAGCCCTTTAGGAGGAGGCACGCCATGCTGACGCAACTGTGCAACAATGTCAGCGTGCGCTGGGCACAACAGAAGATCTGCGTCATCAACAACTGGGATATTGGATAACATTGTAAGGCCGAGGATTCCGGATGCTGATAATCTGGCGGATTCTGACTTTTCATTGGGTATAAATGGTACGGTAGTCATGTGGCTGGCGGAAAGGTCAGCCTGTTCAACGGAGCTAGATGGCGCTTCGTTGGCGCCGCATACCAATTCGGAAAACCAACATGGACGGTAATTGCGATACTTCTCGATAACACCTAGAACGAAGCACCACAAATATTATATAAAACGTAATATTTGACAAAATCGCATACATTCATCATGTACAGTAGGTATACTCCGGTAATAGTTGCCGACGCCGTAAAGTGTCGGTTAGCGTTACAACTTACGCAGTCCGTTGTCAGTGCATCAGCTGATCGCTACCATTCTTTCGTGGCCGAGTACCGGCAACTTTCACTGCCTGCTCTTTATGTTCCCGAGCTAACTTTCAGCAATGAATCACTAATGACTTTCACTTATCGCTATCCGCTGTGTATAACCGTGCAGAAATGAAAAAGAATTGGCCGCGATACGTTCGAATTTGGTTATGTACCGGGTTATGCCTTAAAAACCCTCAAAATCACACGGAAGCCTGCAGTTCTCTGGAAGACTGTGAAAATACTAATGTCGGAAATTCAAAAAAAAATATAATTCGAATTTTCTCTAATGTGTTACAGAATAAGAGGGGCATGGGCATCACAGGACTTTAAAATTGTCACCGTAAGAGTATTCTTAAATGGATTATGTTAATTGTTGAACAAGTGGGCCGACCTCTGCCAGCCAATCAATAGAAAAATGACTCGAAATCACTTGATGCGGCACGTCCCAGTTGTGGGACTTGCCTACGGGCCGTTGGTGGCTTAACAGAAACTTATTACGAGCTTACCGAGAGACTTCTTGGAATTTTTGCGATAGTTGAACAACTTCTCACAACATGGCAAGCATTTCCGAATCGGAAAAACCAGGAGAATATGCAAGAGCAATCCGCCGAAACCCCCAAATACCAGTAGCAGAACATGAAGAATCTAGTGACAAAAGCGAAGCACTTGGAATTAATATAGTTTGCTTAGAATATACGAGTATAACAAAATTCGTTGAATACATGCAGATAGGTAAAAGAGAATGTTGATAATAACATAATTACTATTGCTATTAAGTTTTTTATACTAATATTTTTGTGATACTTTTACAATAATGTGCATTTGTTTGTCTCTACAGTCTACTAATAATTTGTTCCGATATACTCCTATTAGCATTACCATGTTATGCTCGTCTAATTGAGCTATCTGCGGATCGGAAGTGTTGCGTTGCGTAGTCCAGTTCGTGAACTGATCGATACGATTGATCTGCAGTTCAGATGCACCAGCCAATGCGGCGATGTAAACGACGAGCGTAACCAGTCGGAGACAGACGCTAACGACTTGCCCCCAGGACGTCAGACTGGTCAATGACGGAGGCGCAACGAGATATCCGCATGTGGTCCAAAAACTGGATCCAAAATCGCACAATTTCGAGCAAGCCGTTGGTTCCTCTGGATCGCCGTTTCCACATGGAGCGCGCTGTTGTGGTTCGATGGGGTGATAGTAGCCATACAAGAGTGCGACGACTACAACGACTATCTGGACACCCACGGCCAATGCAAAACCCTTCCAGCTCGCTAGCGCCAGTCCCAACATGGCACAGTACCATGTACCAAAGTACAGTGCATTAAACACCACATCCCCAATCCAGGACATCCATGCCGGCAGTAGTTGGGAAATCTCTTCTTCATTCAGTGAATCTTTCTTCGTCAGAACAAGATGATTGAAGACAATTTGACCAGGTAGCCGCGACATCAAACAAAAGTAGATCGTCACGGATAGAATGGACACGGCGGTTGTGCCTCCATCCACCGGCACACTCAGTCTCGATATCGTGCGGGGATCAAAAGCTGTCAGCACAATGAATGCCAGAAGTTGCGGGAGGGCAAAGTATTTGGTCTTTGATAACTGTGATCGTAGAGTTTTCCATTGGCGATACAATATGTCTTTGCTTGGGGACTCCAGATGAGCGGGTTCTTTCCGGAGGGCCTTCCACACCTGGATGAAAGCCAGGCAACTGCAAAAGGCGGAAAATAGGACTTAGTTGTGACTTGTGCATGACAAGGGCTAAAATAGTGTGTAGTTTTACACACTTTGTGTAGTATTAAAAGTGTAGTGTGAAGTATTAGTTTGGCCAGTGTGCAACATTAAAAGCGTCGAAATCCGTTGAGAAATATTTCGAGGGGTCTTTTCGTAGCTGACGTAAAGAAATGCAGCAGTTTGACATTTAAAATTGCCTTTCCAAGTTGCTTTCTGACATCACTTCGACTGATTTCTGTGCGAATTTGGCTAAAAATCGGACCTCCTGATGCGAAAATGTTCGTCATCTTCGCGCTTCGCGCGAATTGCACCATTTCCAATATAAAAAGCGTTGATGTCGGTCGAGGAAGAAGATCGGTTGAGAGGTCTTTAAATCCCTTACTGATTTGCCTTTGAAGAAAACCAGCAGTTTGGAATAAAACTTTGCCTGCTCCTGGTCACTTCCGGCGATTTTTGTACTAATCTCGCTGAAAATTAGACTCTCTGACTCGAAAATGTTCGTTGCCGTCGCGCTTCGCGCGAACTGAAGAAATGAGTGTTAAAACTAGGTTCACCCGTTGTGACGATTTCTTAACTTTAGCCGAAATCAGGATAACCGCGTACTTACTTTACAAGCTTTTCCCTAAGTTCTCCAAGCGGCATTTTGATTTCATCGAGCATTTGGTCAGTTTCTGATGTAAGCCGGCGTGACGTTTTTCTACCCACCGTCCCAAGGGGCCACCCTCTGAGGCGGCCGGGGGGAATGTGTAGTATTAAAATCCAACTATTTTAGCCCCTGGTGCATGATATACGGTAGATTACTCGTATGATAAATGCGAGTTTCTGTCTTCGTAAACTAGAGCAGCTGCGCATTACGTATTACACCAAGGAACACCGCCGCTATTCTTAGCAGCCAGGACAGCGAAAAGGTATTATAATGTTTAGAAATTACTGTGCGCGCGCAACGAGCGCCTGTTGCGCAACAACGACGAGATACTTAAACACATGTTCGTCTGAAATAATTCAGCGTTTGTACACGCCGCACATCCTCGCAAACACTTGCTTTTCGGTTTAATTTTGCTTTAGGTATATTGACGCTTGTTACTTCGTTTTCTACAGAAGAGAGGACAGCAATTATTGTTCCTCCAACAACACAGCTGATGAAGGGACTACATACATACAGTACATAGCACATAACCAATGTTTGCTCGCTTGAATATGCCGGCCGGTAACAAATTTACGTGGTACATAATAACAACTGCAGGCCGCAGCCTAATACAACCGCGTGCACAAGAAGTATAAAAAACAAACGAACAGTACGTATTCTCGTACCAGTGGCACAGTGCCATACCTTAAAAGTGAACCAATCACCATCGAGCTTTCACATAAAAACCGAAAAAAACCTGTCTTCGAAACAGTCAGCACAAATCCACACATCAAAGGTACCACGCGCACAAAGAGTGCTTTCCTGCTGTAACAAAATACTGATATGCTGGAAGAAGAAACAATATGCTCTTTGGTTTGCCCAAACTAGATTTAGCCGGCGCCCGATTTTCTTCGAGAAAAACACTGTACATATCCGATCACCATGAACTTGGCGCATATCTGTAACGCAGGTCGATCGACTGATTCATTTCCCTAGCTTGTCTATCTTTGAGCTGTTAGTGCATGACATCAACCTGATATCAAGTATTCATGCCTATATGTTGCTTTGACCGTGTAACTAACAAAGAGTGAACTAATAAACAGAAAAGTTTAATTAATACACTCCACCAAAAACACGTAAATAATGCATGCACTTTAAATCTAGCTAACTGCTGATAGCTATTGTAAGGAGAATTTGCTTTACTTCAAGGAAGAAGCATCAGTTAATTGTCCTACCAAATATTGAATCTTTTGGTAGCATCTTAAATTATTTCAAACTATCTTAGCTGAATTTACCGACAATATTTGCTGTTGTGGCATCTGCCAGTAAGTCCCATCCAAATAATAAATATAAGAATTATCAATGAATTATTTTAATTTAAATTAATAGTCCTATTATCCAATTTTATTTTCCAAACTGAAGCTTCTTAATTATTTTTCTCTATGACATTTGGTCGTATTCTATTCAGTTTCAATATTTTTCTTTAGTTTTCATGCAATCGGACTTAATTGGTATGTCCCAGAAAATGGTTTGTCTGGTTACGAAATAAATACAATTGGTTCACTTTTTTTTCTGGAAGTATATATTTACTAATAATGTAAAATTGCATTAACTTGATTTGTTTTACTAATACGGCACTTCTGTTCGTCACTGCGAATATGCCAACCTGCTGTTTTCTCTGTATTAAAATGGATTCTACCAGTCTTCGTTTCTTTAGTTGTGTAACAAAAAGTTTTGCAGTCTGATATCGGTTAATAACATTCGTTATTCGAAATTGTCTAACTGCATCTGGATCTGGAGAAGGCCGTATTTCTAGGTAATAGGTAGGTGATAAAATGTGGAATACTAAGCAAGTACTCGTGTAGAAAATACGTTAAGGCAGCTTGCTGAGAAACAGAGAAATTATTCGCAAAATGTGAAGACATTTAAAATCATGAAACTCCAAATAATTTACACCAAATCACAGCAAAATGATCTCATTTTGCTAAGAACAGTAATATCACAATATTACGATGAACAGGTCGCTGTATAGAGTTAGTACCAGAAATTCCAGAATCGCACAAAAAAGAATTAATTTCGCAACTCGGAAAAACGTATAAAAGCCACGAAATAAATCGTGCACTATGTATTTCCTCCACACGTCTTGGTTTTGAAAAGCATCTACCGGAGCCACAACTACAACATGTTGCAGGATATTTGTAGCAAATAACGGATGAGTTTCTCCAATGTTTCGAGTAGCTGTGTACATATTCTACCTGAGAATATAGTCGACTGGATAGATTTTAGCCAAGTTCGCCAGGAAGCGCAAGCAGCCGGATTTTGCCTTCAGCGCGGGGAGCGCGTTGAATGGAGGCACGTCCCTGATGTGGCATCGCGCCGGCCGGATCTTTATGCCCTCCCGTTTCGCCAGCCGCAAACGAGCTCCCTTCCACTTATTACACCGGCGTTTGCTTGGCCCTCCCGTCGACCACTCCGTCAGGCATTTGATCGCGGAAGCGATGGTTGGCCACGCGATCTGGGTCATCAGGATTACTCGGGCGCTGAGTGGCAGATCGTAGATATTACGTTGATAGATATCGTAGCCACCTAGTAACAAAAATGCCAGGTATCCCACTACATGAATCACCATGCTAAGAACGAAAAGGACCATGATCAGTGTTTTACTGATCCGGATGGGATCGCGAATTCCCAACAGGAATTCCATCACGGCTCCCATCCTGTAAAAATAACGCGCGGCCGCTAGTTGAACAGCTAGCTCAGCAACTTGACAATGAAGAAAAGTCTATTTCGCTCAGAAAAGAACAAAAGTACGACTGTATCAGATTGGGAAAACGGAGATCATAAGCAAAACCTGAATTATTTACGCTGCTCTACCTGATGGTCGCCCTTGCTTAATACAATGCTACAGTGGAAAGAACATTCCAGAACAATACCAAGATTATCCGAATTCATCAAGAGGGCCAATAAAAAACAGACGTTATTTTTTATGGAAGAAGCTATTGGTGCCTATAGCGTGAAGAGGTGAAGCGTGATCGGTTAACAAGGTTTCCCCGACCCCGAAAGTCATCTTCGAGTAGCCACCTTCGAATTACCTTCCACGCCGAGTGCGTGTTGTTTTTTATACTGCCTCGGGTGGGGTCTTCATTGGTTCGCTGTTTGTACCGAGCAAGCGAAGAGTGTGCACGCTGTGCATACCTGACCTGTTGCTCCTAAGAATTAAACGCAGATGTCTTACGACACTCTGCCTATAACACGCTTCAGTACTGCATTCCCGTTCGTATTCACCAAACCACTACTAGACGCACCCACGTTCAAAAGACCGCTATTATGACAATAGACGTTCAGACTCCGAGAATATGTTCTGACCATAAAAAACTCAACTGACAGAAATCACAATTTTTGATAATTTTTAACGCCCTTTGGAGATTTTCGTACTCCCTCTATTTATGTATATATTAAATGTATTTACCGCATCTTCACAGTACGCGCCATGTATTAATTCTGTGGTATATAATACTACATATATTTTTCACGGCAAGTTGTACTGTTCTGATAAGACTGATATCGTAGACGTCTGCAACCGTATTCTGCATGTATCCTGCTAGGTATTAGTCCAGTATTCCGTTTGTATTCGGGTTTTTATCCATTTAGAAGAATAACACGGAATAGAAGCGTTATGCAGCCCGAATACGCGAGCATACAAGCAGATTGCTTATGTCAGTATCTGTTAGAAAAGTCTGACGTATTGTGTTCTGTACTTGTATCTTCCCGTAGTTGTACTTTATTTCGCCGTACTTTTCGTAACTGGCCAGGTACTGCCTGTACGAGTACGGTTTCTGCCTCTGCTCCGCCTACATTCTTGTATATTCCGCTTGTACTCTACAGTATATATTACTTTATCTTGATATATCTTAACTTGTCTCAGTTTATGTACAAATATGAAATATCTTCACTCATCTTACAGGTTAGGTTTATGACCGTGTATCTCAGTTTATCTACTGTGTTTTACCGACGAATGCATGCAGTACGAAGGAAGAATACAAGTAAAATACACGCAAAATGCAATTTAAGCACTAAAAAGTTATACTCCTACAGTAGAGTATTTTTCAAAATGTATAAAACTTTTCAAAGTTCAGTATCTCCGATTGAGGCCATGCCTGAGATAGGCAACTAATCTGCTGTACATAGAAGTTGCAGAAGAACCGGACCATTCGAGACAAAAGGACGTCTAGACTTCCAGCGTCATTACGCATACGGAGGCGTAAAAGGGCACTGTGGAAGAGTCTTTGTTAATAACATCTTACGGATTGTTTTGCTTTTCGTTGACAGAGGGATGGAAACGACACCCTTAACAGGCTGCTTCGCTCGCATTGTAAAGCAAAGTCTTTAACGGTTGACATTGGTTTTGGCGTGGTTCGTGGGGAACGTTTTATGTGCGCAGTCTGAATCGATAAAAACAGATCCGCGGTGCCGTGATTTTGGTCAGACTGGTGGTAAAAGGTCCAACATACATGAAAGTAGATTTGTGCGCGCAGCATCCGACTGTACCGGAAACATAATCCCGTGTACTAAAAGTCTCGTTTTCTTGAACCGATTATTTTGAACCTTGCAAGAAGAATGCATCTGTACATGAGGATTGTTCGGAGCCAAAACTAGCCTTTTAGCACGTTTGATGAATTTGAGAACAAATTTCGAAAACGTCGAGATGCATGGTGCCACGCCCGATTCCCACCATTCACTGCGTGCTATGCACTATGTATAAATGTGTAATACGTATCGGCCCTTCCGACGCGATTGAATTTCCACCGCCTAGCTTTTATCCTATTAATACATTGGACAATTCCGAAAAAATTCAGGTAAGCAATTTGAAGGATGACTATCTAGAAACAAACTTCGAAACGAATCACACCGCAGCTTCTAGTTCCGGAACTTGCCGCGTAAAAGAAAAACCGCGACCCTAAAATTCCGTGGTCATCCTGTCTTCCAAGTTCGTGACCTGTTCGATCGAAGGTATCACGTAATCGTAATGCGTTACAGGTTTCTTCGTTAATTTAAAACTTGTGCTCGACATGATCAAAACTAATCGCTATGCGCGATTTGTCCTGCACTGTTAAAAGCGGCAGTTGCAAAAAGAATCAACGGTGTCTCAAACTTTGTACCACAGACGAGCCGTAGCAACTCATCATTATTGGTATTACCATGCGCCACACAACGTTGGGGTTACGGGTGGCAAGCGAACCGAACTGAAACAACTTTACCGAACGTAAAATGTCCAGGACGATGTCGCGGGCCCTTCCAGACTTTCATTAATGTGTATTGCTTACACGGTGACTTCCCGGCCGGGAGGGGCGTTTCTGCGAACGAAACTCGACTGCGTGTCTCTTTCTGAACTGCCAGAACGCCTTTATGTTAGGCGAATACTTAAAACTTCGCTAGGTTTGCACGGGTGGGAGGTTGTGAGATCTCGTCAGAATCGAAACCGGCAAAACGTAAATTGTTAAGCTAATCCGTGTTTGCTCCTATACATGAAGGGTTTTGTTGCTTTCCTTTTGCAGGAAGTTTTGTCCTATGTTTAGCGCAGAGGAAACGGCTTTCACGCGCCCAGCATTTGACTATTCTAGTTGGAATTAGTGTATGTTTTGTTTTCGGACGATACCTTTGAGCCAGTTGAGTTGAGCTTCATTTGGCCAATGGATAACGCGATGCGGAGGAAGTCGGCTGACCATGGACTCAGGATGTCGTAGGCCATTTTCAGCAATCGAGATACGGGAAAACGGAAAAACCTAATGTTAGAAAAACATATAACACAATTACAGCATGAAGCATAAGAGAGACTGAATAAGCAATTCTCAGTACGAGCGAGCTGCCTTATATCGAGAAACTTAATGTGATTCTTAACGTTGGAATGTCCACATGTTATTCTGATCATGAGTCATTTTGTTTCATACCCCCGGGGGCGATTTGGCGCTCACATATGTGTTCTAGCTTCTACAAGTCTCTTGCAATTACGTTTGCCATTCTGCGCACCGGCTTTGTCGGCAGATGTGGTTCCATTCAGGAACGGCCACGTACACTCTAGACACCTGCAGAAAGAACGGTTCATGTACAGCAGGATCATTATAATTATGCACGCTTTTACTTCGCACAAGAATTCATCTGTAACCAATGAACACTTGCATAAGTGTTTATGGCTTCGTACTTGGTGTTTATTAGTTTTCTGTGTAAGCATGCGCATTGTGTAAGCTTTATGTACATTTACACGGATCAGGAATGAGTGCCCTGCCGGATCATTCTTGGTTGGTAGAAACGTTCACCTTGTAAAATGTATCCATGGTATTCTAGTTTCATTTCCTTCGGGTGATATTTCCGGCCAGACTGCCTACTGGGAGCAGAAGCCTTACTTTCAAAAACTCTCTCTCGGCCTGATTGCGATCACGCATCATGGCAGAAAAACGAGAATCATGTTTCACGTTGAAAACGTCAATTTGCTCGTACTGAAGCATAATGTCTGATGCGCCTTGATAACATCAGATTTGCTGGGGCGGAGCAATTTTTATAATGAAAGTGGAATGTACACAGTCAAGCAGATCAGATGATTTTTGTGTTGTGTCCATACTGTGTCGTTTTCTTAACGCATTAGGTTACCGTAATCTTGCGAATGTTATCATCGCATTTGGGCGATTATTAACAGGACACGACGTCACTGGTGCAAACAGAATAACATTAATCAGACTGTGAACAGGAATCATTTAAATTAAAGTCACAAAGTCAGAAGACATACCCAAATCTACGTAAAATTCACACCTCCAGTTGCTTTTATGGTAGTCACATTATTAAATTTTGTTGTTAAAGGGCAGTACGCAATTTAGGCTTTGTTTGCACATAACGGTTGTGGTTACCTACGTCTTTTGCACCACTGGCGAAAGCAGGTAGGACGGATGAACGGAGAGATCTGGTTACAATTCCGGTTTTTGTTAAAACTGTTGATCGTTCCATATGGAAATCTGCCACCGCATTGTACGTCGATGTACAGTAATGTTCTTCCTTCGTATTAACTCAAAGAGTGTGTCGGATTCGATCCGGCCGGCAGATTAGGTATAGCAACGCAAATACATTTCCTAATCAATCCAGTGAGGAAGCCATGCAGTACTCTCATGTCCCGGTTCCCTCAAAAGTCATCACGATACACCTGGGCGATACTGTTCCGAGAGTGAACAGTGCTTCGTTCGGGTAATACGTCGGTTTATTAGCGCCGTTAAAGGAATCCAAGCGCACTTGTGTATAAGACGTGATATCCACAAATCGCGTACAGGTTTTTGGGTTAGCAACAGTTTCGCTGACGGTGATCGTGTAGCAGGGTTTATTTGGGGATGCCATCACGATTGTGCCGACATTTGCAAAGGACTGGATGTCAACAATCTGCTGACACGTACCACGAGTGTAATTGTATCGACCGTGCCAGGCGCTCGTCCTGAATAGGTGGTTAATCTCGTGAACTCGCAAATTTTAACGACCTCGATTCCCGCGATTTTTGTATCTATTTGGAGGCAAGCGGGTTCCGGGGGTACACCAGGAATCGTTACCGTCAGGATCGAGTATTTTGTGGTAATTACACTCAAGGTTGAGCATTTTGTGGTCGTTACACTCAAGGTTGCGTATTTTGTGGTCGTTCGCGTTTGCTTTCGGCAAGTAGACGCCGTGGTTGATTGGCAGGTTGGGGAGTTAGTAGTGGAGATGGATGGACAAATGGCTGCTGTAGGTTGTATTTCCAAGCTTTTCGGGTGGTGTATATGTCGTCCTTCCCATGGTACTGGGCCGCTTCCGGCTCCCGGGCTATCGTCATAACCCAGCGTATCAGGTTTGTACTGCGGCACTCTGCGAAGGTTCCTAACCGAATCCTGCAGGCGACCCCGACGATCTGGATACAGTGCTGCGCCATAGGTAGAGTAGAGTCTTGCAGATATTAACACCACTGAGGACGTTATACGAGTGGTTACACAATCTGTTATGCAACCTTCAGAGGCTAGAGCGCACGCAGGTTAAGCGGTACTCCCAGTTTCTCAATCCTGACTTGTGTGATCGACTGCTTGTTCTTAACTACAGACTGTACGTACAGGAACGTTGATGTAAATTACTAGCTTCGGACAGCTCACACAACCAGCTTTTTGCTTTGAAGAGATTTAGGGTGGGTCTCGAATTCGAAGCGAATCTCGATACGGTACGCGGGCGTGGCTAAACGAAAGGTACGGCGCCGTAA
>JAQGAU010001623.1:0-18399 GCA_034698045.1 Paramacrobiotus richtersi | reverse complement strand
CATAATCCAAACAATCCATACTACCTCCCGACTTAGTATTCGATTATGATCAGAACTGACTTCTAAGCTGTGAACAGAATAAAACTCACAGTTTTCCATCAGTTTCACATTTCTTGAAGTACCCAATGCATTTCCAATCTCAAGTGATTTTTTTGATTGGTTGGCAGAGTTCGGCCCACTTTTTCTACAATCAACATAATCCTTTTCAGAATAATCTTACGGTGAAGCTAGCTACTACTATATAGCTGTATAGCTGTATAGCTGTATGTCAATACTACTCCACCCGCACGACTACAGATCGGATGGTATTGATCCACACACATGTACGTAGTGTGATGTCTACGATGATTCAGTATGCATATCCGCCGTTAACGGAAACTGATATGTACCGAAAAAGCCGATCTGCTGGTGATTATTCTCATGTTTCAAAATTAATAATAATATATTCTGCCCAAGTTAACGGTTGTGTGCGCTTCTCAACGGTATATCCCGCTATATATATATCCCGTTATTATTTTTATTTTTTGTTATTTTTTCCGCTATATATATATCCCGTTATTATTTCTGTGGCAGAGAAAGGCATGTACATGATTTGCGTCAGAGATCTGTACTCGTACCTACTTTCTTGGGTGAAATATGAGACTTATGTTATTATGATAGCTGACAATGAGAAATGTTTAGCATTAGTATAAAATACGATGTTCTTACGCAGTATGTGCGGTTTTGACAAGTCCATCGAAAAAAACAGTGCCGGACATGTGTTTCGACAGTTATTCAGCGTTTTCGCAATGCAGAAGCAAACAGCATGATCTTAATATTACACATTTTTGTAGCAGTGACGGTTAGATAATAAGTAGTACGAAAAAGCATTTTTATAACAGGATAGTACAGCTGCGTACAAAACGGTTTACAATACTCAGATCACAGAATCATATAGTCGTCAAAATGTTCTTCGATAAAAAAACTGCGGGTAACATGCTGAAAATCTCGCAGTAGGTCATGTGGACAGTGTTTGATCAGGATGGCAGTAGGGACGCGCTCCACAACGACGAAACCCGTAGTGTTCTGTTTGTATCGCACCAGAAACTCGGGGTCACTGTGGATGGATAATGCGTCGACGCTGTCCACTTGCCAGCCCATCTCCACACCATATTTGGGCATCTGTTGACCATGGAGATCTTTCTACAACATACGTACATTTATTGTTTCGCGTTTGGAATAGAAAAATACGTTCTTCTACCTATTTTACTAGTACACAGTACCAGAAACACATACATAATACGAACAGTAGGAACAGTAGAGCTATTCATAACCGATTGTGCTTAAGTGATTGTGTTTCAAATTTAATCGTCGTTTTAGGCGTTTTTATCACAGCTGTTAATCGAAATGTGAATTATCTTTAATTAACAACAGGTCTTGGCTGTATGTATTGATATGGTACATACCTCATAATTCTTTATGAACTCGTCACAGTCCATCAAAGCCATGCCGGGAATGTCAAAACGAGAAACTTTCTCCATTGGTTCGGAAGTCATCTTTCGTATTGCTGCTGTATCCGATACGTTTACTTGTGCCGATATTGTGAGATCATCCTTATCAGTCGCGCTGTCCGATAGTGACCTTTCCAGGGTTCTTTCAACGGCATGCGCATTCGCCAGACTGAGGACCACCGGATCACATTCATTCCATTCGACTAGTTCGATTTCCAGTTGTTCGGGTTCTTGTGGCTGCTGACTCCCGTCGTCATTTTCGGCACTGTTGGCATCGTTTTCTGAACGTTCTGGTAGATTCTCTTGGTTTACAGTAATGCTCTCCTGCGCGCCAGTCACATTGTAGTTCGGCTCGGAGTTGTCAGATTCCGTCTCGGAATCCATGTCAAAAAGGTCGTACTCCTTAAAAATCTCGAGGAAATCGTCATCATCCACTTTCTTCTTGGTTTTTAATGTCTGTTGGTGAGTTACTCGAGATCTGCACTGCAGTTTCCCCGCTGACCACTTGGATTTTTTTGGGTGACCTTTATGGGACAATTTCCGCTTCTTGCTTTTGGAGGTTAAAGCAGTCTCGTCTAAATAGTTGTAAATGTGATCGAATAACAGGCAGGAAGGATTCTTTGTAGATCCTATACACAAAACAACCATAATTATAAGCCAGCTATGAGCATATTGATCTAATATAAATCACTTATAATAACACTAGTTATGTGTGTATGTGTATGTACAAAGTTTGTATATACGTGTGTTCATGTAAATTAAATATAAATTAATGTAAATTAAATTACTGTAAATTAATAAATTAAATTACTGTAAATTAATTATTAAACCAAAAGTTAGTATAAATTAAAATAATGCATGTTCATGCAAATTGTATATATGCATACATATGTAATACGCATGCGGCTATGCATACGTACATACACAGTACAGTACTTTCATGTATACACCAAAGGAACGGAATGTTCTTTAATTTGTTACAGGTATGTATATGCTTTTTGTTGCAGTTATATTCTAGAACGTGGATGGAGTTTAGCGGTGTTATTACCTGGTCCAAGCGGATCGGTTTCCACATACTTCGTTACTGCAAGGAGATAAGGTTAAATACATGCAAAAGTTACTGTCAGTCGAGGGCGATTAGCAGTTTACTTACATTCCTGTAGTTTTCACTCTTGAACTCTTGTTGTTTACGCTAAATCTGTGAATTCTTATGATAGTTGGCAATTACTTGTAAAATCGCACTAACATTCACAATCAGCTATGCTAGCATGTGGAACCAAAATTAGTAAAGTGAACGCTTCAATTTGACGTCCACATGTTTATTAACACTTATCAGGTCCTCGCCAACAACAGTCACATTTTTGAAAACGGTATTATGACGACAGAAATCAGATTAGAATTTGCTTGTTGATTGGACTAAAATACTTGAGAACGAGGCCAGTTTTATCTGCACGCTTAGCCTGGGTTAACACTCGACAAGTTACATAACATACAATTGCGATAAAGATCGTGTACATCCTGCAGTTGTTTTTTTAGGAAGTCGGAAGGACAAAGGCCACATGAAACTAGCTGGAGAATTTGAACAAGTAGCCGACAACAAAATAAGAAACTGAACTAAACTAAACTTTTACACGTATTACAACATAGTAAGTTGTCTTGATATTATTTCAAAGCTTATCATGCCGACAGTTCTTAACTGACAGTATCATTAAGCAATATTAATGAGCGCTATAAATACATGTCTGTTGAATTCAGATAACTGCTGTCTGTTTAAAAACAGTGGAAACACATGTCCATCAAAAAGCGTAGAAAAGAAAAATGCGCGGACAGAACAAATTACGTTTTTCTGCCAAGAATAAAGAAATTTGTATGAATTTTTCTTAAACGGAAATTAGGGTTGATCCAGAACAGTTGCACTGTTTTTAGAATGTACTGTAGTTCAAAACAGTCAGCTAATGAAGGGTCAGTCGCACGTTATGTATGATAAAAATACATGTAAAACATAATTAAAAGACCCAGTTTCTTTTATAATTAAAACTTTGTCATTTTCACCAAAACACCGCTTGTACAAATTATTTACAGTAAACGAAGAAGTTGCAATATGTAAATCTGCAGATTAATGTATCGGAATTATAATATGCAACTCCCACAAAAAATAATAGCCATATGGTATATTTTAATTTTTACCTCGACCATAACCAAATAAATGCCTCGTAGACATTTCCACCAAAAAATCGTCATATTTAGTTCTTCGACGAATTTCCGGAATTTGTATCGGTACATTTATTACGTTAGCATCCATTTTTTGGTTGCTGACTGACCAATACAGGAAATTTCCTGGACAAATGATTCAAAAAGCCAACAAGTATCCCAAGATTTCACCGAGTTTATTCCGGTTTAAATTAGAATTAACGTGGAACCAGTGATCAAAATACAGCCAGATAATTCAAAAAAATCGGGTCCGTACAGACATATAGCTAGGATAATGTAAAAGTACAAAATTACATAAAAAACAGCATCAATTTCAACAAAAAAGCCGCGGCTTTACTCTACATTGATCTGCAGGTTCAGATGCATGTTGAAAATCGGTTGGAATAACTGTGGAAAACTGTATACACGCCCGTCTAGACAACAGCAACGCACACAAGATTTTTCACGATGGTATACGTGGGTTTATCGATTTGAGTCGATCACACGTCAACGCACCGTTATTACGCACGTAAACAGTGTAGTGACAGCTGGAAAACAACTGGTACGCTGTTGGACCGTTGGTGTTTCACCGGCCAGTAATTTGCATGCTTGTCAGTGCCGGTGGGCAGCGCTTTTTATTCAAAGCATGCAGTTCGTATCAAATTTTACTTTGACTTAAGATTTTTTTGCACAGTGAAAGAAATGTAACGAATACAAACGCAAATAATTATTCGTTTCCCGGCAAAAGAATGAGAATCAAGAACTCACAATCAGGTGGATTGTGATAAATATATACAATATGTCAACATGAGTAAACAGCCCATAGCGGTTACGCAGCGGTTATGCACTGGTGGCAGTCTGTTGCGTGTGTCAAGGGTACGGCCGTGAAAAGAACTGCAATGCAATTTGCGGTATCTTCGTATTTCTCTGCATGTCACCCCAGACTGCGGAAGCGAACGTTACCTTGTACAGTATCTGCGTGGATCAATGCGCTACGTTATTATTTTGTGCTGATTTTGAAAAGCAATAAATAAACGTTTTTCGCTTGGCATAGAAGCACACATATGTATATTACAGAAGAGTAAACTGAGGACGGTAGTTTTTGGGAAACAATCATTAAAACAATAACAAATAGCGGCTACAGTAACGGGGATGCTAGTACGTTACATATTATTAAAAAGCAGACGTAGTACAGTATACCTGAACTGATACTACTTAAACGTACACTATTACAGTAAAACCTCCTTAGTATCTACACCCTCCGTTGAGTCCGTTCCGCAAAATCCGTACCCACTATAGAGGTGTACACCTTATAGAGTACCTGCCCCTGACGGGGGGTGCGGGGGACCATCTCAACAAAATACAAATTAGCTAATATTGTATGTAGATTGTGTTACTTAACATAGCTTGATGACATTAACAATCGAAAGTGACGTTAAACGATGACTGGCGAATGTTAATATCAAAACTCTGCATAGTGTACGTCGATTTACATAGGTGGAAAGCGAAACCGATTGTTAAAAAACATCATGTACGCTGTATTGTACACTTTGCAGAGGCCAATACACAGTGTAGATTACGGTGGCGTGCAGAAGCGAAGTGTACACTACCACACTATAGAGGTGTACCCTCTATGGAGCACTGCCCCTATCCCTATGCTATAGTCTACGGGGCGCGCCGGTGCAAGACAAATCGTACACTGTGGGGAGGAGTATACGCTATGGAGGTGTATACTAACAGAGGTTTTACTGTACTACACACTAGTTCCGCTTGAACAGTTAAACTTAAACGTACCGTACGGACTTGACAAAAAAGACGATTCCCACTCATGGTCCCGCAAGGTAATATCCATCATTAGCATATGTGATCAAAGACTCCGGAGTATAATAATTGTAAAATGGCTGTCAACTGTAACCACAATTGAGCCACTAGTGCCTGTTGTTCACAGTCCAGTAATGGGCGGTGATTACGTTCCAAATTGACTTGGATAATAACAGTCAACCAACGTTAACGTTGGTTCGCTGTCCGAGCTAGCGAGGCTGATATACAGACGAGGTCTCAGGATCCGATATACCTCCGGAGCGTATGGCTACCACGACCAAGGTTGCCAGCAGACGTGCATGATTTACACACTCACCTGTCCAAATATTTGCACAGTCACGGTCTTTGGTTAAACGTAATGTTTTAATAAGTGATATCCAACCGGTACGTGCATAGGGTACAAAGATGACTGAAATGCTGCATTTAATGGTTAATTACATTGGATGATTCAAGTTGAAGCAGATGAACGACCGCAAACTGAAACCTGTTTATCTGTACATTTTGCTAAAACTACCAAGCTCCCCGTTAAGCTTAAGGACGTTTTGTACGTACTGATAGCGGCTCATAAAGTTTACGCTTGGAATATGAGATTTCCAGTTGTCACTAGAGTGAACACGTGACTCTTTGATCATAATATTTTCTTATAAGAACGTATGAACGCACAGACTTGCTCTACAAATCTGGAGATAAACTCTTTAACGACAATTTAAGATCAAGATCAAAGTGTTGATAAATTATTGAAGATTTATGGTAGTAATTAGCAACCAAGGACTTTCTTATCTACCACATGCACGATGTCTGGACAGCTGATGGCCTAATACATAAAGGACATTAGTCTGCGACGTCCGGACACTGCCGGACAGTCTGAAGACTCTAAACAGTTTGATAAGTTACAGCCGGTCGCAATTTTGTTGATGATGGCACCGGAAGAACGACGGCAAAGATTTTAAGATAACTGGAAGGGTTCGGTTGATAACATGAATCCGTTGAATATTATGCAAACATTTCTGGTGGGTGATCTGCCTGAAGATGCAAAACGACCACTTCGCACATCTTTTTCATAGTTTTTAATTTGGAAAAAACTCCATCATACTGCTGTAAATACCACTTTTAATTACTTCTCGAATTTCGTAATATCAACATATTTATAACAGGTTCGTTATAATTTGAGGAATTCGAAGCGGTTGTCCGTTTTCTAACGGCTACTCACTCATTTATTAATTTCTGTTATAGAAAATACTCGTAATGTAACCTGATCGATCTTGGTCTGGATTGCAGATAGATGAGGCATGTACAGCCGACAGATACCTCTTTAATCAGATCAAAATCGTATACCAAATATGGCAGTCAGCTGCTTAATGAGTAACACATCCTCACTACGCCCCGCAAATGAAACAATCCACTGTGCAAGAAGCTTTGATGGATTTGCCGAAGAAATCACATACTATTAATCGCCGAACTGAGTAGCAACGCTCTTTTTGGTTAATGTAGTTCAGCAAAATTAAAGGTTTAGGTATGCCGCAGTAAATTTAACGTTGCTAAATTCTACGTGAATTGTATCACGTAATCCCTCTGGATCAATGACCTTTGGACAAAATGTTGAAACGAAGCGAGACCTTTGAGAAACTCAACCCAAAATCCTATCCGCAACAACGCATCCACAAAAAGCCGGGATTGTTCGCCATTGCTTGGGCTGTCTGTTTCATCGTGACGCTGTGTGGGACATTTGTCTGGTTGTATTTCTACAGTAGTCCCTTATCGGCGGTGATCGTCACATCATCTCTGTCGGGGATTCTGATTTGTCTGTCCATCTTCAGTCCGCGTTTTCGGATTACGTGTATTCTGGTGGTGCCGCATCTGGGCATGCGGCATGGACGTTCGGCTTTGTTGGCGGTGGTGATGAGTACTCTGTTGGCTGGGCCAATTAATAACATGAGCCGGAATGCGGACAGTTTTATCAATTCGACGGTGTGTGCTGGACAGTTGCTGACAAATGAAACTGAGAAGGTACAGGATCGTCAGTTAGCAAGCTGCATACTCAGACATACTTTTGAAATTTGATATCTCACATTGTCAGTGTATAATTTTGTACATCTACCATTTATAACTACATAGACATACTACATAGGTCTTTGTCACTGAAAAGATGACCAATGGTGCTAAGAAACCGGCTTTAAATAACGATAAAGTGCAAAGTTTTATTTAGTGACATGCTAGAATTTAGCAATAATTATTTACTATTTTAATTATGGAAGACACTCCGTACACTACCAACACTACCATTTTTACTCGGTACACTACCTATTGCACTTCCTTTCACTCGGTGCACTACGTTTTAATTCGCCACCTTTCCCTGTGTACACTACATTTCCCACTTCCTTTCGTTCAGTGCAATATCTTTTATTTTTATTTTTTTTGATGGCTTCCCCTTGCGTATAAAATTGGCGAACAGTCAGTCCTGCTTGAGGAATCAACGCGAATTATGAAAGGGCTCACCACCACCCCAAATATCACCAATGCATTCCTGTTTCTTATGAAGCAGGGAGTTGTGGTCTACATCACACTGAATACTGCGGAAGTGTAACAAAAGAGCGGAAGTGCACGGAGTGAAAGGTAGTGTTCAAATAGGTAGGGAACGGAACGAAAGGAAGTGCCGCAAATGTAGTGTACAGAGTGAAAAGTAGCGTAAAGGTAGTGCACGGAATGAAAGGTAGCGAGAAGGTAGTGCACGGAGTGTCTTCCTTTAATTATTACACACCGGATGTTGCGATGACACTCGGAAATCGGAGTCATCATGGTGATACCGATTTCTTGGAGTCTCGAACTGATATGATCTTGAAAATTTTCTTGGGCTTTGTATGTTACAATAGCCACACTGTGTAGTGCTACGCTTTACGTAATCTTTGATGATGACCTTGCCTCGGTATTTTGTGCATGCTTCGATGTTTTCTCCACGATCTGGTCTCCGATGTTTGCTTCCTTTTGCGCTGCTTCTGACGCACAACAACAGTCATATAGCATAATATAGTTACAGACTGTATTACATGTACCGGAAGACCAGGCACGAGATAATTTGCTTTGTGTAGGTCTTCCAGCGAGTCACCGAACCTTACGCTAACCTCCTCCAGAAAGTCAACGAAACCGGCAACCAATGGAACATCGAAGCCAAGAAGTACCGTGAGAAACTAAAAAGCATCAATGAAAACATAACCGCCCTATCAAACAGCGTTCGCGGATCTCTTAGCTGTGTCCAGCATCTATTAGCGTTGCGCGGGATTATCAGTCGCATCCCAATCGGAAGCGCGGTCGAAAAGGCTGTTAATCCATCGCCAGTGATGGACCCATCAGAACCGTTCTTCGGATCGAAGCGCAACAGAAATGATCACGGGAAGCAAGTAACTGCGCAGCATTTAAGCGATTCGCTGGCCAATCTGGCGCTTATCCGAGAAAATTCCCGACGGGAACTGGATAATATCCGGGAAAAAGTATTCCAGGACGTTGGAATTAACAGTGTCAGGAAGAATCTGAACAATTTAAACACGGACTTTGAAAGTCTAAAGAATATCACCCGCCAGTTGAATGTTATGGTCAAGAGTATTAAAGACTTTCAGACAGCGACCGGAGTTATCAAGTACATCACCGCCTTCGCGTTTCTCCTCTTGTATTTCAGTTGTTGGCGGTATATTGGGAACTATCTGCGTTCCAACAAGTTTGATAACGTGTATGTTACTGAAACAGTGAAAGGTATGTACGCCGAACTAAAACAAGAGATGGAAGATGACGACGACATCCAAAAGGTCAAGTTAACGAAAAAACAGTTGAACGGATTGGCGGACATTACATCTTTGTCCTTATCCCAACACGAACGTGCAGCAATCAAGTCCGGGATGATAATCCCGGTGATCTATGCAGTGATGACCGTGATTTTGTTTTGTTGTAATTTGACGTTGGAATGGCTGATCATTATAATGCAGTACTCTTCGAGAGCCGGTGGTTCCATATCTGGACAGGATGACTTTCAAATTACACCGCAGGGCAAAGGATTAATGGCTGATGTTTTGTTTCCTAAACTATTCGAAGGGTTTCCTTCAAATGACACGTACAACATCACTATTGCGATGGATAAATGTGCACCGATGTTGCATAAACTGGAAAGTCACGACTACATCGTCCCGATTGTGATTCTGTTTTCCGTGATGCTCTTATTGGTTTTGGATGGGTATTGTCTTCGCTTACGACAGCTTATGTTGACGTATCTCTACCCTGAGAGAAGCGAGGAAAGGAATGAATACCTATGCAAAAAGCTGTACAAGAAGAAACCCAAGAAAATTAAGGATTTTTTCGAGTTTCGGAACAAGGCGGTCGAGAGATCAAAATTGGCAGGGTACGATACGGAGAATGGGTGGGTTTTCTCGTCGCAACTGACAAAGAAGATCTCGGACCTGATGAAGCACAACTGCGCGGGGTGTGGGAAAGATGTGCGCGGAAAGTCGAACTTGTTGCAGTGTGGTAATCAAGATTGTCATGCGCTATTCTGCAAAAAGTGCCTGAAGATCCTGCAGGATGGGAATGATCAAATGCTCATCTGCGTCCTCTGTGAAGAAAAGATCGGGAAGCCGCTTCCAGAGCCACCGAGGAAACTTATCTGCTGTGTCTAGTTGAAGGTCTGCATATCGTTATCTGGCGTTTGATTTTCGTTTTGAAGAAGCCATTTCGTATCTTCCTCATTCCGTAATTCATATTACCCTCAAGGCATCCGCTGCTGGTTTTACAGCCGTGCCGCAAGGTTACAGAAAAGGTCTATTTCCGCACTTGTGAATTGTGTATTCTGTTAACCTTTGCCATGCTCTACGACTGTAACCTATCTCTTTGAACTGTACTTCCCCATCTGGTATGGGAACTTCCAGGTGTCAAATACACGTTTTGTTTATGGTTTGTTTGTACTTTCTACCTCATAGTTATTATACCGGTACCTAAAGTCACTATATAACTGACCAGTTTCTTTGCATTCAAAGCACTTAAGCGTACGCCCTATGTTAGGAACATGGAAACGAGGATTTCTCTATTTCAGTCATTTCCTTCGCAAGTTAACTGCCATGTTAAGTGGCAATATATTGATGTGAATGATGTTCATTTGAAGATCTAACCCCAGTCAGCCCTTGTAATTAGACATCGTTGCAAAACATTTGCTAATGACAAAGCTGCAGCATAAGTTATTCCCATGACGGACGCTCCATTTCCGGCTCTGCCGTGCGTTGTCAGAATACCTATGCCAGTGTCGGATCAGGATGTTTGCACAGTTTCTAATTCCGGAAACTTGTAAAAATTATTGTCAGCTATGTGTTTCCCTTCCTTTTGACGATTTTCACTCGAATTTAAAGATAGCGAATGAGCAGCAAAAGCCGTTGCACTACGAATGCTCTTGTCTCCTGTGGCAAAACTGTTCATGTACACCGATCGACAAACGCTGTAATGCATTACCGTGCAATGGAAAAACGACATTCGAAATGTATAATAGAATAGCAATGCGTTAATACGAAAAAATGTTAAAAGATCTCTTCCTAAAACAATTTTGCGGAAAAAATTTATTTAGACTGTACCGGGACGTGCTCATGCACTGTCAGAAAATGCCTGTTTCAGACTTGAACTGTTATGAATCTCTCACAGCTAAAGCCATTATTCTACGTCTTCCCTCAATGCTTTCTGCATTTGATGTTTAACAGACTGAAGCCACTGCGCAGACCCATATCATTTTACATGCCGTCAAGTAAGTATACATAACGAGTTGATTTGTTTTGATTAATTTTGTGCTTACTCGAAGCATTTATGTGCTGGTTATTGCGAGACATTGTTAGTGGTGCGAGAAATGAACGGCCAAGTGTGTCCACGATTAAACACTATTCCAGTAATAACCGCAAAAAATCAGTACCGTAAACATGCCATGGAACTGGGAGAATTTGGGGAATTTCTAGAAACCTGAATCGTTTTTCCGGTCGCTCGCGGCTGAACGCTGGCTCGCTCGGATCGCTCGTGGCCCGTTTTTTGCACAAGCTCCACTCGCGCGAATATTTCCCGGCTCACAACCGGAAGCTAAAGCTGCTGATTTCCGCGAAGCTGTACTTTGAAGAAATGCTCAGTTTTTCAACGTTCCCGGCAAAAACGAGTTCTTTTCTTTGCTCCTTGCTGCGGTCTATCAGTGCAGCGACTGTACTATGATAATTATATACTGTAAAGCACATAGAATAGATGCGATAAATCTTGGGTGCTGATAAAAAAATTCTTCTCTTCTTGCTGCTCTGCCTTCTGGTGCCGAACGCTGCCTTTTTTTCACTAAGAATTTTTCAATGATTGTTGTACGATTACGCATTAATTAACTGTTTCAAAGTATCTTTGAAATCTAATTTTTTAAAGTAAGACAAGATACACTTGAGAAAGAATAACGCGTATCGTTAACGTATCGGTGTACATATACCATTATTATGCACCATATACCGTTATTATGCAGTTACTGCTATCTTTCTTTATACCTTTTGTTGTTGACTAAGCAGATTTCCCAAATTTATATCCTAAAGAATTAAAGGTACAGGTATCTTACTGTGTTACAAACGACGGTGTATACAGTATTGACTATGTGAAACAGTCGGCACTAGCGGCTGGCAAATTTGCTGCCTTGGCCATGGCCTGGATTACACATGAGACATTTAAAGATGACAGATAATTTTTAATCAGATCAAAATCGTATAGCAAACATGCGAGTCAGCTGTTTAATGAGTTACTCATCCTCAACACCCCTCGAGAATGAAATAATCCAGAGCACAAGAAATTTTTGTGGATTCGCCGAAGAATTCACACACTATTCATCGCCGCACTGACTAACAAATTAAACGAAGAAAAGCCGAAAAAAAGGATCGGAAGGGGATCGGCACTCGCTCTCTTTACTTTGTGAAAAACCGTTTCCAAAGAGAAGTGCTTGTCATGATTCCATAGAAGAAACTGTTTGAATCTGTCGCCGATTATGATTCTGTTTCTTTCATATAGTTCAGATAAGCTGCAGCCATTCTAACGTTACTTATGTCTATCTAAATCTTATTACGCAACACATCGATGTCGATATTTCTTGACCTTTGGCGAAAATGTTGAAACGAAGCGAGACCATCCTCGAGAAACTCACCCCAAAATCCGATCCTCAACAGCGCATCCACAAAAAGCCGGGATTGTTCGCCATTGCCTGGGCGGTCTGTTTCATCGTGACGCTATGTGGGACATTCGCCTGGTTGTATTTCTACAGTAGCCCCTTATCGGCGGTGATCGTTACATCATCTCTTTCGGGGATTCTGATTTGTCTGTCCATCTTCAGTCCGCGTTTTCGGATTACGTGTATTCTGGTTGTACCGCATCTGGGCATGCGACATGGTCGTTCGGCATTGTTGGCGGTTGTGATGAGTACCCTGTTGGCGGGGCCGATTAATAACATGAGTCGGAATTCGAACAGTATCATTAACTCGACGGTGTGCGCTGGACATCTGCTGACCAATGAAACTGATAAGGTATGTAAGTTATGCTACATATGCGGCTACCGGGTAGTACGTGTGATCTTTATGGAACTGCTCTTATATATAATACATAAAGTTCATCAAAACAATCAAAATAATAATGCTAGCAGCCTTAAATTACGTTTTGTTGTACGCTTTAACGAGTTGTTAAGATAAAATCTGATCTGGCCTTCATTTCCAAATGGTATAGAATCTGTATTGTTTCGAGTGCTTGTGGTTGCAGTAATTAAGTTTGCTTATTGATCTAAAGGTCTCTTGTGGGATCCGTATCTCTACATCGGTAATTGTATGTGCTATCAACGTGCTATACTTGTCACTTTCAATGCACACGTGACCCGAGGTGTTATTAGTTAATGAAATGTCTTCGAATCACGTTTAAAGTTACACAAGTCATCACGTTTACACTTTACTTTATTTTATTATTGTTAAACTATTTTATCATAATATGGCATAACAAGTGCTTTCAGATGCACTTGGTATGACCTTGATTACATAGTCGGTATGAATTGTTAGAATACTTGGAAGTGAGAGTCATGCTGAAATAGATTTCTCACACTGATATCTTGATTTAAATTTTCCAAAACTTGAACGCGCTTTCTAGGATTTCGTTGCCGTAACGAAAGGCTGAAAACAGCCAAAAAAGAGAGCAGTATAAGTTCTGTGCACGCAGTGATACGTACCTCGACATAGTGTGCACGATGTGATCACCCGCGATCTTTTCCGTTTCTCCCCATACCGCACTTATTATACACATAAAACCATAAGTAACTATTAAAAATTCAACAAAAATGTACGTAAAAGATAAATTTTGTTTGAACAGGTCTTCCAACGCGCTACCAAACCTTACGCCAACATTCTCCAAAAGGTCAACGAAACCGGCGGCCGATGGAACGTCGAAGCCAAGAAGTACCGCGAAGAACTGCGAAGTATCAACGAACATATCGGCGCCATATCCAACAGCGTCCGCGGATTAAGAACTGTTCAGGATCTGTTAGCGCTGCACGGGATCATCAATCGCCTCCAGACAACCGGAAGCGCGGTGAAAAAAGCTATCGATCCATCGCTGTACTTTGGATCCAAGCGCAACAGAGTAGATCAGGGAAAGCAAGCCATTGCGCAGCAGTTAGATGATGCTCTCTACAATCTGACGTTCATCCAGGAATATTCCCAACGGAAACTGCACAACATCCGGGAAGAAGTCTTCCAGGATGTTGGAATTAACAGTGTCAGGAAGAATCTGAACCATTTAAACACGGATTTTGAACGGCTGAAAAATATCACCCGACAGTTGAATATTATGGTGAAGGGTATTAAGGATTTTCAAACAGCGACCGGAGTTATCAAATACTTCACCGCCTTTGCGTTCCTTATCCTGTATTTCAGCTGTTGGAGATACATCGGGAACTACCTCCGATCTAACAAGTTCGATAACGTTTATGTTACCAAAACAGTGAAAGGGATGTACGCCGAACTAAAACAAGAGATGGAAGACGAGGACGAAGTCCAGAAGGTCAAGCTAACAAAAAAACAGCTTTGTGGATTGGTGGACATTACATCCTTGTCGCTGTCCCTACTGGAACGTGCTGCAATCAAATCCGGGATGATTATCCCGGCCATCTATGCACTAATTACCGTCATTATGTTTTGTTGTAATTTGACACTGGAATGGCTTATCAGTCTGATGCAGTATTCTTCAAGAGCCGGTGGTTCCATATCTGGACAGGATGACTTTCAACTGACACCTCGGGGTAGAGGGTTAATGGCGGATGTCTTATTTCCCAAACTATTTGAAGGATTTCCTTCCAATGATAAGTACAACATCAGCATTGACATGGACAAATGCGCCCCGGTGCTGCATCAACTGAAGAGTCACGATTACATCGTCCCGATTGTGATTCTGATGTCCGTCATGTTGTTGCTGATTTTGGACGGGTATTGTCTTCGATTACGACAGCTGATGTTGACGTATCTTTATCCTCAGAGAAGCGAGGAAAGGAACGAATACCTGTGCAAAAAGCTGTACAAGAAGAAACCCAAGAAGATTAAGGATTTTTTCAAGTTTAGGAACAAGGCGGTCGAGAGATCCAAGTTGGCAGGGTATGATACGGAGAATGGGTGGGTTTTCTCGTCGGTGCTGGCGAAGAAGATATCGGACATGATGAAGCATAACTGCGCGGGATGCGGCAAAGATGTGCGCGGAAAGACCAACTTGCTGCAGTGCGGTAATCAAGAGTGTCATGCGCTGTTCTGCAAGAAGTGTGTGAAGATCCTGCAGGATGGGAATGACCAGATGCTCATCTGCGTCCTCTGTGAAGAAAAGATCGAGAAGCCATTACCAGCGGCACCGAGCAGATTTGTCTGCTGCGTCTAGTGCATGTTTGCGTGATCTTGATTTCTCGTCTCGAAAGAGCAACTTTGTAACCTGCGACTTGGAATTGCCATCGAGATATCGGTGGCTGGTTTCACACCCGCGCCGGGAGACGTGATGACTGTTAAGCATGTATTAAATGTTTTTTTCGTGCTTTTAGACGATTACTGGTCTCTTTTGAAAACTGTGCCTACATTCCGATCTGCAATGAGAATCTCCAGGGGGCAAACACAGTTTTGCTTTACTTTCTACCTCAGACTGTGCCCTTTTATTTTTTATCATAAATTTATATAAATATGGCTGTTGTTCAATGTTATATATGTCATTATCTATATGAAGGTATCTATATGCGGCTTGTATGAAGGTATTCCAATAATGCTGCGGTAAAATCTGCTGTTTCAGTCCATTATATTGATTTCTGTTATACAAAAAGTTAACGGCTTATCTGGTTCAGAAGAATATTATTATTAATAATAACACGGATACAGGAAGATGGAAGCAGTTGATAACCTAATCCGGTCCGTACATCCAGCAATACGTGCCTGCTAAATGAAAATGGTCCAGCTCGGCCCGTACAACAACCTCCACACCTGCTAACGTCCTTTTACTTTGTATTAAAAACAGTACAGTGTGCTAATTATATGCTAAAGCGATAAAGAAAAGTGAGTTCTCCACCACAGCCACTTCCTCCTCGGAAATGAAGTGGGAAACACGTTCTGGGATGCGTATGGCATTTTATGCGGAAACTATCTCTCGCTTATTTCTCGTCGATTTAAGCCGGACAATGTACAACACAGATTCTGCAGCGCGACGTACTATACGTTCTGGAAGCTTCGCGAAGGAATTACGCATATACCGGAAGATACGTACCTTAGAATGGAAATGGTTATACATTCCTGCGCGCTCTTCGGATAATTACTTATGTATTGTATGTTCGAACCCATTCATTCATGTTGTTCGCGACTTACAGGCGATTGCCAAAGACAAATCAGATATGACACGAAGTGAGCTTGGTTTTGGTAAATTTCACTTTTGCGAGCAAGCTGAAGCCAGCTGGCTACGGTAGGTCACATGGCGTCTGTGAAACGGTTTGAGGCATCATAATTACATTAATTTACATAGGATACTGTAAACAATTTTTAGTAATTCTAACACTGACAACCGCACCAAGCAAAACTGCTAACAATTGTAAGACACCATGCACAACCAAATATACAGTACTATACAGAGATCTGGTTTGTTTAAACTCAAAATTAAATCAGATGATTCCATTCTGTACAAGAAAGAGCTAATGTCTGATCTCCGTACACGACAGTTTGCCATACTCATTATATCCGGCTGACAGTAACTTGGACTGCAAAAACGCCGTAAAAGAATTATTTCCTCGCATCAGCACTATACAAACGCACCCTCCGACAAAGAATATCACAGGTACCAACACAAGCATGACGATCCAACTGATATTCTGCGACCAGTTCCGAACGGTACCTCCTAGAATTATAGAAAGACGGTAATTAACTGGATACTTCAACCACTCATCTGGTTTCCTAGCGCTATACTAGCAGGTGTGGTTCATTGTATATTTCAGTTAACGTTTTGATGAATTTGTTAAATTCGTTAGCGCGAAACGTGTATTTGGTTGCCTGGAACAGGACAGCCGACAGTGATCGAAGGGTGTAAGCGGTATCTTTTCGTGTGACTTTGTTACATACCATAGTGACTTCTTATACGCGCGTGATTCTGTCCAACAGACCCGAAGTCTCGTACACGGGTTTGACTCCTTCAAATGGTATTCTTATTGCTTTTTTAACGTGGACACATTCAGAGGATCAAGCTCTGTAGTGAGTCAGGACCTGGTTGGACCCGATTTGACGGTAAAACTTATGTTTGTTGCTTTTTGGATCCATTTATTACTGACCAGCGGGCACAATTTCCAAGTGGCGCCCTTTCGGGATATTAGCGAAGAGTTTACACAGCCGTTTTCTTACTAACTGATTCCATGCCATGTAGCTCATGATCAGAGATTCCTAGCTGTTACCTCAATTTAACTGCAGTCGAGACCGCTCGCTTGGAATTATGAGAACAACTGCGTTATTTACTCTTTATTGTTTTGTTTACTCTGCAGTATATGTTTAGGCTGTGAGACAGCAAACAATGCTAGTATTCTTTCATTGCTATCGAGCTACTTCTCTGAATCCACGTCGACCTAATCGTTTGCAAGGGTAGGACAATACCAAACACTGATTGCCGTGTTCTACTACAAGTTCAAAGATTAGTGTCCTCGGTCAAGGTCAGGGTCAAGGACGTTGGCATTGAAAATGCTAACAACGGCGTAATAAACCGTATTTTGGTAAAGCTCAGACATACACCAGCGTTATGACAAAACTCCTTACCGGTATTTGCAGAAACAGTTGTCCATACTTCTTCTCTGTGCCCTTGGCTGTGTTTACTCGCGCTCCAAACATCTGCGGACGAATTTACCGTTACCGAACTTCCTGGGAGAGAATGTCCAAGTTAGACAGACAAGGGTTCCATGGGTTCAAACCCATAGAGACAAGCCGGTAGTGGTTCTCTTGGTATATACCAAGTGAACCAGACAAACAAGAGGCAGCTTCATCACAATGCAAGTCGCTAGAAGTAAATCAACGGAACCACATGGAACCACCATAGAGACAAATGGAGACACTGTTAACCAAGTATCTTAATTTGCGTAAAGAATTCGCTTCTGCCATGGAACCAATGGAACCACATGGAACCGCCATAGAGACAAATAGAGACACGGTTAACCAAGTATTTTAATTTGGATATAGAATTGGTTTTTGCCATGGAACCAATGGAACCACATGGAACCGCCATAGAGACAAATGGAGACACGGTTAACCAGGTATCTTAATTTGCGTAAAGAATTCGCTTCTGCCATGGAACCAATGGAACCACATGGAACCGCCATAGAGACAAATAGAGACACGGTTAACCA
>JAQGAU010001622.1:0-18400 GCA_034698045.1 Paramacrobiotus richtersi | reverse complement strand
ACATCGACACCGTTAGCGTAGAAAATCGCATGGCAGTCTGTGGAACTGCAGTACTGATTGCAACACGTAGCATACGGATTTCCGGGACAACTCGCTATGGAACAAGGAACAATGATGCATCTGGCGCTTGGCACACTCTTGTACTACCTAAATCTGTTCTACTGAATCATATTTGGTTAATGACCGGTGTGGAACTGTTGCAGTGTCTGAACAGACAAGGGTCAATTATACACTTTTTTCTTACATAATGTAACTTTACTGCATTTCTGAAATTAGCGTAGCAACACAAACGTGGAAGAATAACATTGTTAATTAGAATTTGCGTCGAATTTATATTTCAGAGAAGGATACGATATCACTTTGACCTGACCTAGGATGCCAGATATAGATATCAGGTGTCAAGTTAGACGCGATCAGCAATAACTTCGGCAAGAGTTTCATCACTTTAATGATCATAATCATGCTGGAAGCTGTACTATATCGAGAAATGAAACGGAACGTTTAGGACAAAAGAATGCAAACAAACATTACATATCGCCTTGCGATTGGTTATGCGAGAGCATGTGAAACATCGCTTAATAAGGACAGGAATATATATTGGACTTTAGACTGGACTTTGATCCTAACATTGCATCAGGTCGTCTTGATCGGTTCGTAGCTGTCTAAATCAAACTTATCATGTTCACAAAAATCAGTCCCGAACCAAAGATCCTACCAGTCTGACGAGGAAATACTGCATTAATATTACTAACAGCGGATTAACACCACGAACCGCACAGTAAGTAAAGAAGCAGTTATTTCTACACAGTTTTTCACTGCACAGTACTAACTCACTCAAGTTAATTTTGTTGGCTCCAGGAAGTTGGTACTGACATGCTTACAGCTATTCCACTCTCGCGATCCCCGTGCGAGACTGTTTGATTTTACTGGAGGCAACATTCCCTCAGTTTAATTGCGCCGTTTCCGCTAGTCACTGACTAGGTCGCAGACAGCGCTGGGATTGGTGCCGGAAATGGCACCGTATCTCATTCGTTGCTTTTGATACCGGGGCAGAAGATTGGTGCGTTCAGGTTGCGGTTGGCCTGTGTCTGCAATGTCTTTGACGCTGACACTGTTTCTGGGAGGTCTTTGACGGGAATAGCTACCCTCGCCCACGTTTAGACTCGATCGAGAGATCACCCCAACTGGAGAAGCGTGGCAACGTTGTATGGAGATTTCATGCATTTCTTTACAAATTAACAAAACATATCGTTTTTCTTTGAAAGCAAAGCAGCAGGAATGAAAACTACAGTACACGAACTATTAGTGATCAACTGCAGCTCAACAACCTGAACTGTCTACAACTGTTTTTCACAGTTCAGCTGGTTGATTGTATGGACTTGGACTACTTGGTCAAATATTTTTTGATAAGCTGAATTGAATTGCTGATAAGGGATATCCAGCGAAAGATATGTTTCCGCAGAGTCAAGCCCCAAGATATCTTGTAAACTTTTATGCAGCTTGCAGAAAACTGGACGATTTGTAGGAGTCAGCTCCCAGCACTTCCGCATAAGATCGTATCTGCAAAAAAACTACCATTACAAAGGGTACGATAATACAAATACTGTACAGGAGTCAAGTATAATGCAGTGAATATAGCTAACAAACAAGCTGATCAATTTGCTAAAGATATTTATGCGGGCACGCACCAGGGACTGGATGGCGGATACAACTTAATTATAATTACGTACATGACAATAGGGCAATAAGACGGACGGTCCATTTGGTAACCATTGGACAAAGCACTTAGAAACTGGGCAATATAGGTACTGATTCCATTGTTGGCGTAAGGGGTATCCCCTAAAGTGAAGACTTCCCACAGGAGCACTCCAAATGACCAGACATCGCTGAACTGAGAAAATACCCGCTTCTTTATGGATTCTGGTGGCATCCATCTGACCGGCAGTGGCACCTGTCCAGATGTAGCATATGTTAACAACCCGAGAGTTGATGATTAATCCTTCAGTCTTCTGAACGAATTCTGTTGTAACTAGAGCTTACAACGAATACAAAAGATTTAATGCCGCTTGAATGATGTCTTAGATAACTAGAGAGCATTTTGTTTTTTCTTGCAGAATATTAGTATTTTAGTGCAGAAAGGGAATGCTCTGTGTGTTCGCGGCACTTTTAATGACGAGGATCGCTTTGTTGACTGTTAAACTTACGATATTATGGAAATAATCAAAAAATTATTCGTAGAACTAGAACAATTAAACTATTTACAACTGGCGCAGCTTATATAGTGAACACAGTGCACATGAACGATTTCAACTCACTTGTTGATTATAAACAACATACTCTGCTTGTTGTCGAGCCATTCCAAAATCACAAATCTTCGTTATTCGTCCATCAGTGACGAGAACGTTCCGGGCGGCCAGATCCCGATGAATTATGGATCGACTGTTTAGATATTCCATTCCTCGACTGATTTGAAAAGCAAAACTAATAAGATCACGCGTGGACAGAATGGCATTATCAAAACAATCTTCCGGAAATGTTTGCTCTGGTGGTCTTTCGTCCGTGTTCAGTATTTTGTCTTGTAGCGTTTTCTGCTCGTCGCTGTTCCAGTCTAACAATTGTCCAGTTGAATCAACATGGTTGTAGAAATAGGCACCTCGATGCAGCGTGACGTATTTCAACAGTGAGCCATAAGTGCAGAATTCCAGTAAAAGAAGCATGTCTCCTGAAGAAGTAACAATAAAAAAATCGCTGACCTGGCCTTTTTCGTGCGGCTCAATAGGTCTATCTATACCTTTCACAATAGCGCCCAAAAGGTTAACGATATTCAAGTGTCTGCCGGCTTTAACCATCACTTTCATTTCTTCACCAAGTTGTCGAACCTGATCCGTGTCCTTATCGTTTCTAGCACTTTTTATGGCTACGAGCGTCGGGCGTGGTTGTCCGCGAAGTCTTCTGGCCAAACCAGTTTTGACAATCCCATGTTGGCCACTGCCCAGGATAAAATTGCCTACGATAAAGTTCATATCATGTCTTCTTTGTGAAGATTAGATACAGTAGATTTGATGACGTTAATAAAAATAACAACTAGGTAGCAGACCCCGCTGCGCTAGCGATAAAGACCCAAGCGAACGGAGAACTCGTAAGTGAACATGCGAAGACGTAGAGACAGCCCATTGTGCAGGCAGTATATTTTTTTCTTCTACAATGTGCTCGTATTATGCTTACATCTCGCTCATTTGTAGAGGTATACCTGTTTTATGTTTAGAAGTAATCAGCTGATCTACATATATATCACACCGTGACAGTCAACGTTTAGTTCATCTTTGACGAACATCGGATGAAACCTGACTGCGCCAGCGCAGAACGGAAGACCGGTTGCCACGACCGCTCTCGAACATGGAGGACCTCCGCTTCGCTTCGGTTGATAAATATGTCGATATTGCACATCACACCGTTCCAGCAGAAACTGGGCTAAAGATTTCCTATAAGTTCTTGAAATTATTACGTCCGTACTTACTAACTTGCAAGTCCGCTAAGGGAATCTCCAATAACTTCACATAACTGCTCATGCTGGCTGTGTGGACATGATCATCGCCAGCAGGCATGTGTATGCGGTTCAAGGAACTAGATACCGAATCGGTGAGAATTACAGCGGGTTCTTTGCGCATATCACCACGTTTCCACCTGCGTCGTCTCCAGTAACATAACCCAACACCAAGCACCACAACAGTAGCAACGGGTAACACACTTCCCAATACGGCAGCCAAAACCGTCCTGGCCGAAACAGAGCCCGATGCTGCTACTATAGTATTTTGAGATGCGGTAGCATTTCGACGCACAACCACCCAGTCGACCAGCATTTTGGTGGGAAAGGTCGTCGTATTATCCGGAGGTCCTCCCGGAAATATCCCTCCCACTGCCACACTCACAGCAATCTGCATCCGCTCAGAGGGGATTTTTGTAGGGTCCGATATGGAATAGAATTCTTTGTCATCAAAGTACCACACTAGTTTGTCCTTTGTCCAGAGTAGTTTATACAGATGGAAGTCTTCCGTAATATCCACGCTACTGACGTATTCTGTTGTGGATTGTTGGGTCACGGTAGATAATGTGTAGAATAGAGCAGCCGTAATGGTGAAAGGCTTATCACCACGTACATCGATGATATTGACAGCCGGCGGCCAGTGGGGACATAGATATTTTCGTGAAGATGGACACTTGTAGTGGCTCAATAATAATGACGTCCATATACCTGTCATTATTGTGGATTAATTAATAATATTAATTTTCTCGAATTTGTTGAGATTCAGTACTTCTACGTACAGATACATGATACAGTTACTCATACAAAATTATTTAATTACACTTATTCCTTAACATTATTAGTGTTTAGACGCACCAAGTATCACAAAATACGCTTGCGCTTACTTTACTTATGTTGCATGAGTATAACTCACGAATCAATGCCATAGATGTAAGTAATACCTTTCCCTTTGGGAACTTTGGCTCGCCATTCGATTTCGCCGTATAAAAAGTTAAACGTTTGCCCGGTATCGACACGCCCGGAAGTATATGTAACGGAATTCCCCTCGGTCGTGTCAGCTTTGCTCACAATTTCCAGGTAACCACTGCGAACACCCACATTCTGCGGTGTGTAATATTCCAGTTCCTGGTTGACTCTGCTCATCCCGTCGTTCGGCGTCCATTTGGAATAATCTAGAGAATTCCCATTAAATCCATCGCGAAAGATCTCGTTTCCCGGGCTATTGCTGTTGTCGGCGAGCACGCGGAAAACAAGTATGAAAAGTAGGCAATACGAGATGTACATTGTTCAGGCACAGTAGTTCGAGAGTTCAAGTTGCGTAACAAAAAACACTCTTCGTACACTGGACACGCGTGTTATCAATCTCATGAGGAAAACGTCATTGCAAATTGTAACGGTAGAATTGGATGACTAACCGTAAGATAAGCAGTAAATGTCCAGTGCCAGTGATGATCGTAAGGATCATGTTCTAATAAGCATAACAAAGAAGTGCAGAACAAGACAGCGATAGACTAACCGGAAGTCTAATGACGTATATAACAGCGTGAGCCGGAACTGAGGCGATGATTGTTGCAACAGCTCATCATAGTTTCAGGTAATGTAAGCAAGAAGACATTAAGGAGCGTAAGGAATTAAAGGAAAGCAAGTTATTTAGCTATGTAGGACAATGTATACGAGATAAAATTGTAATTATGGAGAAACTGGTTATCGGTTAACAGGACCTCTGCGTAAATGCTACAACTGAACTGCAGTTCAATTCACAGGCCCCCTGCCGATCAGCAGAGCAGACTACTTGGAACAATCGAATGGTTTCACTATAAAGGGATGTACCATGCACGACGCGAAAAAAACCGGAATTCAGTAAACGTAGTCTGCGTTTCGCCGACAATGCTAAATATCTGTACGTTACAAGAAGCCCAAAAACAAATATTTGACATGAATGAAACCGATGACATACAAGAACAGCATAACAAAGAGATGAGAAAAAGCAAGATAAGCAAGTAAACCAGAACATTCTGCAAACCGGTACAGAACAGTCATGTGCGTCACATTGTTAACGTAAGCGCTACGTTTCTCGTTTGAACGTTTTGACTGAAAGGATACCAGAAGTCTAGGGTGGAGTCTCAGTCAAGACCTTGCTTCTGCTGTAGTATTGCCCAACAATTAGCAGTACGTTTTCTAGTCTTCATCAAAGGAGAACGGAAGTTATGTTGAAGTATCTCATATAAAGAGATCGGCCGAAAGCTGTCTCTTTAAAAACTGGGGAAAGCTGATCGATTTGTTTCTTGTTTCGACGTTTAGGTTTGGAAGTCATGCGCAATTATGCCCAGTTGACTACGGGCACTGTTCCATGTCGTGCTGATTCGAGTAAGTGTTTTATTTAATCGAACTGTTTTATTCAGACATTAGTCCACCATCTCGGTAAACCAATAAAAATATCTCATGTACAGAATTAACTCAGTTTGTTAACTGTGCATTGTAACTACACCTATCAGATTGTTAGCAATTGGCTCGAAGACGGACAAATCAACATGTTCCAGGGCATTCAAGCGTGAACCCAGGCTGCGCAAGTGTATGGCACTGCCTGTACCGGGTGGAACCATGAAGCCAAATGTGCCCTATGACAGTGCGTTAATATCGGTTTATATACATATTCCGTCCCTAAATCATTATCAGCATTATTAGTCGCCAAATCACCATTGTCCAAATCACCATTGTATTCTGCTAGGTCGTCGACAACCAGACTTGTTAACGTTCGTGCTACGCATACAGCTACCGGTGTAAAATCATCTAAAAATTTTGCCTGCAGCACTGGTTCTTGCAGCATACCTGCAGTTTTGTTATACAGTTAGCCTTTGACAATTTAATCTGATGACGATGACCTCCGATGCCATCAGATGTCCGGCTGGGGCTACTACGTAAATGATATCTGCCAACCCGTTGTATTTTATAGCTCGCCGGTTGTCTACGACGTATGTATACAGCAACTGCTTCCCATTCACACTTCAGATTCGACAAACTAATATGAAAGAAAATACGGTTTATACCTTATTGATACCGAAATTGGCACTTGGAATCTGTTTGGAAGTGTTAAACATATTCCATCAATGTCCATGATTTACTCTACCGGCTAAATGTAAGTTGTAAATCGGACTGTACATACCATGATACAGTAATAAACCCAGCTCCAGTTGATATATCAGCGCGTTTCTAACGGATGCAGTTCAAATAAAGCGTTTTATGATGTAATTGTGTAATACTGGTACAGACAATGCCATTGCCCTCAGTAGAGCAGTCAAGTGATAAAATTAACCAGGGGAAAGATTACGCGGGTACAGTATAAACGATTACACCTTGGCAACACTGCTCGCGTCCTTCGCAGGCTCCTTCTGACGTTTACAACATTTTCGCAGCTCCTTCACGCATGCTAGAATGATCAGTGGGTCAAAAAGAGCCGCGAGATCATACCATAGTGCCAACCCCTCGCGGGTATTGAGGCTGCGTTGGCTACGGAACGAAGCCATCTCGACGATGGTGTGTATGATCTTGGGGGTCCAGCAGACGATGACGATTAACGACAAACGGCGCAGGATGCAGTTAGCGTAAGCAGAAAGGACGGGACCTTCAGGGGCAGCACATGGGAGATCCACGGGACAGGCCTCGGGTTTGGGGGGATCGCTGGAGCTGGATGAGGGGTGCAGTTCCAAACCTGTAGCAAAAATCGCTGTTATTGTTATGTGCGTTTCTCTGCGCCACAAATTGCTCTAAACAGCATCGTTTTGACTATCTATGCTCTAAACAGCATTGTTTTGACTTCTATGCCGGCACCAGCGGTAGTTTCTTTTCACAGTGTTTAATCATGCGACGTTACATAGTTCCTTGTATAGTTTCGTATTCGACCAGATTGCCTTGAACAATACGACTCTGTTGTGCATTGTAATCATATTTCCTGACAGAGGGATCTTCCATCTTCTTCGCTATCGGTTTCACAGCATCCGATTTCCATTTGGATAAACACATTTTCAGTATGTACTGTTATATCGTCGTTGAGAAACGATAAACCTCTGCCTTGCCAGCCCTGGTAATTAGGATTTTCTTACGGGCGCAGCCACTTGAAAGATCGATAAATTCATGTTCAGCAGGATCATTAGCTGCGACTACATTATTCTCGCTAATGAAAAAGCAAAAAGATATATCTGTCTCCCATTATGAACCCATCAAAGCGCTCCTTACGGAAGTTTCAAATCGGGCTATTTGTAGAAACTAATGAAATCCCGCAGGTGACAGGTAGCTCTTCACCCGTCTTGCAATGTCACTTTCTATACCCTTCTCCATGAAATTAAGTCACAAGTGTTGCACTTGCGGAAATGAAACACGCTGCCGCAAGTGGTTTCACTTTAATCAGTGTCTGTGACAATTTCCTTCGGTAACCTTCTCGCAAGGTTATAACAAATTAGAGAGCACAATGCTGTGACGGCGGCGAGGTCACACGAGGCAATGATATCGGCCCACAAAGAAATTCCCCGACAGTCGGCATTCCTTGTATGGAAATGAGGGTAGATTTTTATCGCACAGCCGCCGGTCACGTTTTGAGGAGGCGGGAGATCATCTGGATGATGCCGTTGCAAACCGGTTTCTATTACAAATCCTTAGAAAAAGCCGACTAAAGAAGTCTGACCTGGATTCTTGGAAGAACGGATGCAAGGGAACTATGCGAGTCAGAGTATGGTTTGAATTTTCGAAGCTTCATAACTGTAAAGTTTATACTTGTAGACTGTAGTCCTATCAATCATACCACGGCGAGGCTCGCAATACATTATCGCATATGCATTACAGGCATTCGAACATACACATTTCCAGTTAAATGGGAAGAATCTGTAGCGGAATAACCAGCATATACATAGCTGTCACACTGGGTTGTCTTCTTGGTAATTAATTTTATTGACTACCGACCTCTTCCCTTGGGAGATGCTAAACGTGTATTGCAGGAAATAGTACCAGGTTGTTTTTGCTGAACTTCTAAGTCAAATTAATAATAAAAATACCCCCCAGAAAGCCACAATAACCGCCCGCCGTCATAAGCTTTCTGATTGTCTGCGTATCACCGATCGAGCTAGAACGCGAAAAAAACCACCTAAAACTGGAACGACAAATGGGAAATGGAAAACTGTGCAAGGTTCACGACAGCATTATCTTACAATGAATTATCTGTTCTTCAAAACCACATCAAGACCGATTGCCTCAGCCAGCCAAAAGCATGTAAGATCGTACGAGCAATTATCGGGTGAGCAAGCGCCCAGGAAACGCTAGTTTGATTTTGCTTCGTATTGGCTATAACTCTGTACGGAAGTGAATTGTCCGTCTTTTTTACTTAGTAAGAACAAACCATTCCCTTACCTGTATACGTGGGCAAACGGACCGCATGGACAAACTCAGACGACGGTGCCGGTTGATTGCTGTTATTCTCCTTGCCCATATCACTGCGCAGCTCCGACTTCTTGGTGACCTCGGTCATCGACGGCTCCCCCTTCCCCTCGGCCTTCTTCACCCGGGCGTTCTTGCACGCCACCACCACAAACCCCACCACAATCACCAAGAACATCAACACCCGCACCGTCCCAAACGCCACCAACCACCGGAACAGACCGGGGACGAAGAAGTTAACCTGACACCCAAAGAAATCCATCGGGATCCGTTCCATCGCGTCCTTCACCACACCGTACACACAGAACACATGGGCGAATAACCATGCTCCGAGACAGGCGGATAACGCGAACTTTGGGCTGTTGAACCACTTTGTAAGGGGAGAGAATGCGAGGAGAATCCCATCGACGGTAATTAACAAACGAGCCGTGATTTGGGCGAGGAGAAGAATGTACTGACAGTACATGTAGAATGTGCAGATGGAGTTGGACATCCACCAGTATGTGTACAACCGGTCTACCACGGAAATACTCCCGTGGAATGTTTTATACAGGATATTGGCGATTAGTAAGTTACAGATGTAAAAGTACAGTGTGTCTTTGAAGACCCGTGCCCAGTGGATGAGAATGAGGAGTAGCACATTAAGCAGGATCGTGAGAATGACGAGAAGCAGGGATAGTACCGGCAGCGCGCTCCAGACCGGGGGATCCTCCTCGGCGTCCATCTGGGGCAGGGGTGAGGTGCTGTTCATCATGGCCAGCAAGTGACTCCATGATAAATCACTGCGTTTCATTGTTGTGAGCTTCTGTTTACCGATACGGAGAACCACTTAGCGGCCGGTTATTGAATCAGACGGAGAAGAGAGGATTTGGAGAGGATCCTGAAGCAGGGAGAAATATTAATGACGGATTGGCATGAGAGAGAGAGTTATGAGTGTTATGGAGAGAGTGTAGGTGGCATTATATGCGCTGCAGCGGGATAGCTGCCCCGGCCGGATTAACCTGCAACCGATAATTGAATTATCCTGATTAAAAACTGATCGATTTTTCTCCATTGGAGCAGCTGGGTGCGCTGGCGGCGGATCTAGCTGAAGGTGTACCTTGCTCGGATAAATCTGCACATCACTAGACGGCTACCGGTACTGCTTCCTGCTGTGTGCTGTACTTGTCATTAAAATATGGAAACGGTAGACGCGGTGATGCGAGTGAGGGATATAGGAGAAAGGCAATATGTGCAGTTGAAGAAAAACAACAACGCTATCAGTTACAAGATAACTGGCCATATTCCTCTAACCATGACGTCAAGGCCAGCCGTGAGTGGTTTTTAGACACAAACTTGGCTTACTGATTAAATTTTGATGAAAAACGTGATTCTGACGTTTGAAACCGTTACGTAGTAACGAGTTGCAAAGATGCAAATGAACAGTAGTTTTCCACGCCTTGGTTACATCTTTAATTCATGAAAGTATAATATCTAATTCATTAGAAGTATTCACTAGTTTATTAGGTTATCTGATCGCGTAACTGCGTTTTATGTTCTTGTTTCTGGCATGAACCCGGCGCGATATAACTTTCCCATTCAGTATTTCAAGGCAGAACCATGATATTAATACAGTTCTTATGAGGGAAATCTTTGCAAAGTTTCAGTTTCGAGCGTCAAGTTTGAATCGAAAAGGTAAAATTCTCGGTTACAAGCATTATTGATTATAAAACGCACATCCAGTTGATTACAAGCACTGTTCCTTATCGTGCTGATTGGAATAGGTTTTTTATCTGAGTGGATTGTTTTATGTAGCTATTAGTACGACATCTGGGTGCACCAATACAATCTAGCCGTACAAGCTTTATAAGCGCCTCGAAGGCATGCAAGTATTCTGCGAAATATGCAGCTGCTGAAGCCAGTCAATGCACAGCAAGACTTATCAATTGTGCAGGTACATGTTCCGACGGGTGTTACATTATATACATCACAAACCGGCAACAGACACTGGCTATATTTATAAAAATACTGCAACAGCATTACAAACGTGTTTATCAAACCGGTGAAAAGGCAGCAACAGGCACGAGCGATCCTGTAAAGAAAATACAGCACATGGTAATTGCTGTTTTTGTCCAGCCGATGAACGCTTGAATGGTTATCTTGAATAAGTTATTCAAATAATCGTCGTGTTTCCCGGGCAAACTCGGTGGCTGTTTCCGCCAGTTGACGCACACACAAATATCTTTTACATGCGTCTTATCTAAAGTGCGTGGGATTCTACTGGACGCGTTGTTATACAGCCACTTTATTACTTATAAATTAATCACGGCATTTCCATTGTTTTCCGCACTGTGCGATCGTAGTGTCTGTTTCGCAGAATGGCGAGGTACCGGTTATTTGGTTTTATCCTAGTTGGTCTGGTTATGGTCTTGGTAATACAAGATGTTCCTGCTGTTTCCGGTAAGATTAACCGTGTTCATGTTTTTATGCGTGTTGTTATTCACTTTGACATTTTTTTTTGAATATAGACTTTTTAATTTTCATATTGTTAGCGATCTGCGATTACAGAAACAAAGTACAATGACGTAGAATGTTGTGCAGAAATTATCACGAGCAGTCATCCGGCTGTAATGGAGCAGCGCTCTTTTGTTCAGTGAATAAACAGCGGCGGCGTCTTCCTTTTCAGGATCGGATTTTCCGGCGTGTGACCGCGTTAAGACGCAAATTCCTGAATGCGCCGCCGTCGGTAAGTCAGTTGATCGCGGGCCCATGTGCCTTGAAATTAAGGTGATTACACCATACAGTTCAGTGACAGGTAGATTAGCATCCATAATGTCAATTGACGGTTAAGATGTAAATGACAAGTCTAGAGTCCGAGCTTTTTCCAGCTAAGGCTAGACTCCGGTTAAACCGAAGGTTTTGCGCCAGTAAATTATGAGTGCCAGTGCAGCGGGGAAAACAGTCAATGCTTTCGAAAGCGAGAAGATGGACCTTGTTTGTCCTTCTGTCCGCATTATGCGTTCAATGAGCGGTTGTTCCGCAGTACGGTCAAAACGTTTAAGCAGGAATACCGCTTGCAAAAGCCACGTTTCCATGATTCCATCCGATTTGTTTGGACGAAGTATCGATATAAAAGCGCATAAATACGATGAAAATTTGAACTAGTTTCAGCCGGAGAGGATGGCTGTAGCATTTTAAACCGAATTTCAAAAGTTTCGAGATTGATTTTAGCGCCAGCAAGTATCTTACGAGAGTGTTGCTAAACAGGCTTCGGGCAGCAAAGTGACAAGACTTTTCACAAAGACATGTATGCAGGGTTGTTGTAGAAAGTACCTACCGTTTCATGTTACTGTTACATGTGAAAACGTGCGCTGCGTCACACTCGGCAAACTGTGGCCTATATTCGGCATTGTGTGGTCGAAACTGCGGCGTCGTTGCCTTTAACAAACAGCAACAAAAAAGCACCAGACAGTGGATCGCCCGACTCTTCGAAAACTTTTTGTTCTCATGTGACCTTGATTACCTCCCGGAACGTCATGTAACATGCATGTTGTAATAACACCACTTGCGTTGACACTGTGCCAACAACATTTCTGGGCCATGGCCGAGTTAACAAAACACCGCTTTATGCCGAGAAGTGTCAATTTTTTAAAGGCTCTTCCCCGGCCAGGGACTTCCTTGATTTGCAGTAGTCTCCAGCGGTAATGTGCTGTAGTTCGTTGTCAAGTATGACACTGCACATCCGATTAGGTGCGCTTCTTTCGATGATATCCTCATTATAGATGGATTAATTTCGCGACACAGTAAGCTAAAATTACCAGGAGTACATCTGCAGCAGGTGTGCAAAGCTGTCACATTACGCCGTTCGATTGTGGGTAATCCCGGCACCTTCTCGGTGCTTTGCGAAACCCACACGGAGCACCAGCGCCGCTACGTACCCCGTACAGGATGTTAGACATTGTTCGAAAAAGTGTTGTCTCATACGGTGTGCTTTAAAAAACACCAGTCACACACAAAAATGCATTGTTGTGTGTTCGTCGAATGACAAAAGTGCGCGAAACTACCGGCGTATTTCCTGTAAATCGATATAAAGTTATGTTGTATTGTATTGTTCCGATATCAGACAAACCCGAACGGGTTGTGCCAGGTCCGATAGCCCCCGAGCATTCCACGCAGGGAACCTGCTCAGGCTGCTAGATCTCACTAACTGGAACAAAAACCGCCTCCCGCCAGCCGGGAAACGTAAAAAGTATCCAATCAGAATTAGCGACAACACCAAGACCACCGTGAAATTACAATCAAAATGAACCATTCAGTGCACTCTGAAACTGCGTGACAAACAAACTTAGGGATTTCACCCCGGAAACACGCAAACTACCCATGTGACTCCGAGGTTGCAACAGAGACGTAGTTGTGATCTTCTACAATAGACTTGAAAACTTCACTTGCCAACGGAAACTCCCGTGTGATCTCTTTCTAGTATTGTACCGGGCACAGACGAAGCATCTATTTCGATTCAGTATATTTCACACATCAAAAAAGTTATAACAAATATTAATGTTGTCGCGTGTGATGTAGTTGACTGCGCTCTGTCGGCACTGGGGGAGAAATCCAAGTCGAAGCGGAAGGCCAAGATGGGATCGTGCATGAACAACCGGCCGCCGGAGTGTGAAGCCGTCACAGCCAAATTCATCCAGACCGAGGACGTCCAGGGATGCATTGAGAGTCTCCGCACATAATCAGCTGCTGCCCACAAGAAACACGTACGCCAAATAAACGCTGCGTGTGAACACGCACTGCAATATACGCAAGGACGTTTGCTGCATGTCGCAGTTAACTGCTTCCGGTGAACCTGTGCGATTGCTGTTCATGCAGAAATGAAGCATATGGCTTGTTTGTCTAACGCAGATCTTCGCTATCAATGACGAATGTCGACAATAAAATTAACAGATTAATGATCAACCTAGACGTACAAATGTAACAATAAATTATGTGCACACACCCAGGACTGTGCACATTACAGCCGTAGGTCTTATGAGGATCTCCAATCTAAGAGCGGATACCTGTCATATCGCTGTGTCCGAACCTTTGAAGCAGCTTGTAACGGGTTGGCTGTACAACGAAATGCCGTCCAAAGTGACCTGTTGCTGTCTACGTTGGACGGCGCCAAGCAGAAGTGTTGTTAGTGGTTGTTAGGGCTGTGAAGCACTGCCGATGGGTGTATGGTCATTGGTCAGTCTGTTGTGCCGGCGAGGTTTATGAAATGCTTGTCAACACTCTACAGATGAACCGTACTAGCCATCGGGACTGTTCGAAGAAAAACTACCCCCTTTTTTACAACTATTTTTGGTAGTTGCACAGCCAACCAAATGGTTGCGTGTATGGCGTTACATAACTACGCAGGACTGTATGGAAGTGTGTTATTGCGGCTGTCAGATTAGTTTCTTACATATTAAACTCCCAACGAAAGTTTCCAAGTGTGTTTTTTGGCTTGTAAAACATGCGCTGTTGAACTATTACACAAACAAAACTCTGCAGCCGCAAGGATCTGGGGTAAAATGCAAAAGTTCATCGAGCGAAAAGTAAAACGTTGTCAGTTTGCGGCGTTAGCGCAAATGGGCTACCTGGTAGTTAACGCTAAAGCGCTAACCTGGATAAGCGCTGTTCGAATGAAGCTGGCCTACATACATTGTGGCACGAAGATCTGGTCATGTGTAGCCTTCCAGTCATGGAGTGGGCCTTTCGTAAATTTTGGTATCTGTGGGACGTGGCTGAATGAGCCTAAGAAGTTGGTTAAAACTGTCAGAAAATTCTTCTGTGTGCAAGAATTATTTGTAGTTTTGTTAGGATTCTGTGTTTAAATAAAAACCATTTCCTGGGATTTACGTACTTACATATGTGTTTTTAGTAACTGTTATTAGTGTCAAACTTGATTATTGCACCAGACATTCCGTTTCGAATGCGCTGATTTTTTATTTAATCAAAGGCATCATGCTTCGGTCGATCCACAACGAGCTACAGTATCTTTCGGCTTTCCGTGTATTTTATTGATTGATAACTTTTGCAAAATAAGATCCAATTGCCCAACCAGAATCAAACAATCTATTTCGCAGGGCTGCCATATTGGTAACACTGTGTGGTATCACGGTACGTTACAGTCAACATCCTATCCGCAGGGATTTGACTTGACGGTCAGTTTGCCGTTCCTGGCCTTGTGGATGGTGACGCTCTGGTCTCTCTGGAAGATTTCGCCAGTGGATCCGGACGCCGGGAATCTGAAGTCGACCTAACCACACAAAAAGAGTATAGGCACAACTTATCCCATATACAGTTCGCAAATTCACACATCCGTATACTTACGATCATTCTGTATGTGGTTCCGCTGCCCGTCGAGCTTTTGTCGTAGCTTTTCACAATGATGTCACCCCCGGCCAGCTTGCCGCCACAGAAGGAATAGGGCGGTACACCCGGTGAGGCTTCATTGGCTTTGGGATCCCAGAACGCTTTCTGTCATGCAAGAAAATATTTATAAGCTAAATGCTGTTTTGAACTAACTTTTAATTTAAAATTAAAAGATTGACCTATTCGTAATCAAGTAATGCGCTTAAAACGATCGAGAAATAAATAGTACAAAATTAATGAGAACAATTTGGGATTGCGCTGATAATGGACAACTGATGCAACCGAAAAGAAGTGCCGGCAGGTATATTAAACTATATAAAATCCAGTTCGAATGCACAGATTTCATTAAGTCGTTGAGTTAGCAGGATTTGCATAATCGGTAAGTAATACTAAATGCAGTAATTATGTAAACTTTTTATCTGTGAATTGATATACACATCTAAATAAAATAACGGGAATGCCCGTGAAACGATAGACACTATCAAACAAACACACATGATGGTAACTGTGTCTAATGTAACATCATACAACCACTCGCTTACGTTTTTAGTTTGCATTCGGAAATTCTGCACAACAGCTAGAGATATGATCATAATATGGTACTACGGTCCCTAAGTGTAACAATCGATACTGATATAAATATACGAGCATTCAATCAATGCAGTTTATAAAAACATAATAATGTTAATGCATACAGTATGTTAGATATAAAATATATCGTAAAAATAATGTTAAAATAATAATAACATAAAGCAATACTGTATACAATACTAATCAATAATATGAGAAATGTAAGGTAAGTCGCACTTGCCTTAGCCATAGCCTTGATCTCATTGTCGGGCTTCAAGGCGCAGGTCACCGCCAGTGTTGCTGCCAGGAGAATCGCTACCTTGAGCATAGACATTGCGGAGCGAAAGCTGGTACAGTGAAGAAGGGCCCAGAAGGGAGTATATTGTAAACCGTGGAAAGAAAGACTACGTACTGTGATTTGTTGCTTACGCACAGTTTATATATAAAGGATGCCGATATTGACCGGTCGCTTACGGCTCGTAAATGTAGTTAATGTACTGTACATGTTTTTTGTACGATAATGTTACATAACATTCAGCTATAGCCAGTACGTACCTTCGATTATCCAGCTTTGTCTAGGATTTACCCAGAATACATATGCACATATTCGATTAGCGAGACAGCTAGAATTTCTGCCTTGAAGCAAAGCAACCAATATACATTGTGGAACAGTTAATTAATCATAATGCATAGACAGTGGTAACCAAAGCTTATCATTCTGCATGGGCGGCAAAACCAGATTTTTAACAATAAACCAGACGAGTAATTTATGCTCGATTGATTCTGGGGGAAATGCCGTTCAACGTTACGACTAGATTTTTTCGGTAATTCAAGAAAGAGGCAGAATGTCTGCCTATCGTACATGTTTTGTTTTGTTGTCGCACTGTGAGAACTGGTGCTAATGCGTTATGTGACTAAAAATCAATTTTCAATGTAAAAAAACCCATGAATAGTTTGTACGTACCATACCGGAACCTATTTACTGTTATACAATGTAAACTGTACCGTAAACTAATGATATTCATTATTACTAGAGAGAAAAAAATTCTTGCGGCCTTGCCTATTGTTATCGCCGAAAACGATAAATCACAGATTGACATTAATTTTACTAGTCATAGTAGTCAAGACTGCCGCGCAACAGTTGCCGCCGCAATGCGGTTGAAACGCCCTGGTAGGCTGCCAATACGACAATTTGAAACGCAGCCCATGTTCGGACTGAAAACCCTTAACAATCAACCTCGCAACGTTGCACCACGGTTGAAGCGGTGACACTTCATGAACAGTGTACATGTTGTTGTAACAATGTTGTTTACAATAATTATACAGTGAACCTCTCGCACGTGACTGTTTTCGCAAAGTAATTGAGACAGGCAATACGCATCCACACCACAAGAAACGACGTACGTTTCGCTTGCACGTCAATTTGCTGCCCTGAATCATGAACGCCATCGAAACCCTCCTGAAAGACCTCCTGCAACCCGACCCCCCGGCCGCCCCCACGGACCCCCGCTCCTCCCGCCGCCCGCTCCTCGTCGACCACCTGACCTGGAAGATCCCCAGTCCCTCCTCCACCCCCTACAAGAACATCTACCACGGCGGCGAGGAGAACGAGAAGCGGGAGATCTTCTACAAGCACATTTGTGTCGAGGGGCCCCCCTTCCTGGGGGAGCTCAAACTGGAGCTCAACTGGCACTACTGGTGTATCCGTAAGGATAATGAGTTCATTGTCGACCAGATCCGGTGTTCGGTGATCAGTACACGGGCCAATACGCTGGTGTTACCCGCCGAGGCGCCCGCGTCGCAGAGTTTCTCGTATCCCGAGCAGTCCTTTGGGCCGGTGGTGATTCCGATCAAGGGGTTTAATGATGTGCTGCCGTTTGTGTCGGTGCCCCTGCGGGATGTCACGGTGAGTGGTTTAGGAATAAATAATTAGGCTGTAACATTTGCCAGCTGGCATTTTACGCGCTCGTTCAAATTTCTCTTTATTTTTGAATTATCGGTTTAACCGTTTGTAATTGTTTTTAGCCTTTAGGTTTAGATTCTTAATTTTATTTTGTGAATTTTTATTTTTGGATTTTGGTATCTGAACTTTTTCCTGTTAATTTTATCTGTTGTATTCTCATAAATTTCTTTCTGTTTTTTTTAATATTTATTTTGTTTCTAATTTTTAATTTTTTTCTAAAATGGGCAGTTTATCTCTCATGGCAAAAACTGATTTTTAAATTTTTTTATGTTTTCTACATAGTGGTGTCGGAGTTTTTTATATATTTTGTATTAAATTGTGTTTCCATTTCTGAATTTATGTACCTCAAAAAATTGACTAATCTATTCCCGAGGAGATTTGTTACAAAATCTTGCAAAAATCCGATTATCCTATGTTTCTCCGTAGGTGAGACTAACCGGTCAAACCATCAGCACCACCTACACCTTCGCCCTGGCGTTCGAGTACGCCAAACGCCTGAAACGCCAAGAACAACCGGA
>JAQGAU010001621.1:0-18401 GCA_034698045.1 Paramacrobiotus richtersi | reverse complement strand
TGACTCACTACTTCCGGTACCGTGACCGACGGGACAGACAAAAAAATCATTTGCATTGAATATAGAGGACCTCCGCTTCGCTTCGGTCGAAGAGTGCAGTGCGCAAAAAGCTGCATTTTTCCGCGCAAAGCCCGCGCAACGCCCCATCTTTCAACCGGACAGGAAAAACGGATAAGCGCCCACCGTACACCATTGCCATCTGTTACTGTGACTGATCGGATCCGGATTCCGGCAGACATTGACCGCGTGCGCGTTGTTGCCCACACGTGTAGCTCGAAATCAACAACCTCAAGGTTGGTATACGTAACCCGACATCATAGGTAGACTGGGCTGCGCGACACTTTCGAAAATCTGCACACGTCTCTAAATTCTACAAAAGTGCTCAGTTCAGCTGGAAAACGATCGATTAAGAATGTTCGGAAGTTGCCAAGCATAGGACGGCTTCTTTATATTTTGGCAAGTTTTCTGCGCGCCTATTCGAGCCCGTTTTTCGCCGTTTTTTCGCGAAAACGTTAGCAGACACGCCATACTTCCTGTCGGTCGGTGAACCCAAAGCCACCGAAGGGAAAATTGCTATATCCCCTACAGTAGTTCCGGATTCCAGTAAGAGTCTAAAAGATCAAGAACCATGGATAAGTGCAGAGGATTCATGCAGAAATTGTCTGCAATTCTTCCGTTCAACCGCGAATCCGTGGGGCAAAGTCAAATGCCAATCGTCTTGCGTCGGCAAAGCCCGCTGACGACAGGAGGAAGAAGTACGCCGGCCACACACCTGGGAAACCGTTGACAAAACGGATACCCAAGGTATATCCGCCGCGCATTCTGGGACCACGCGGCACCAGATCTGGGACCGAGCTTAGCCAGAACAGGACGCGGTCGGACCCAATAATGTTCCGGCAGCATGCTGGAGACTCAAAGAGCACCTCCGAGGTAGAATCCTCGTCCATTAGGAGCATACCCAATACCCGGGGGAGCCCTTATGTGACGTTGGGAACTGCCAATGGACCGGAAGCGACAGTCAAGGCTGGGGATTCTGGATCCTCATCGGACCTCAGCTCTTCTCGAGTGCGCTCAATACCCCGGGTGGCACGAGCGTCAAATGAAGATCCGCTGAAACAAGTACACGGGATTCCACGAAGAATTACCCATCGACATCCTTCAGGAGAGCTGGTCGAAGCCGGTTTCGCCCGGTTGCGCCCGAGGACCTCGTGATACCAGAGCCCACAACAACAGGAAGTGGAGATCATCCACCAGTGGCATTTTTGACAACCACGCCCGCACCGTCGTCACCGTAAACGGAACCAACGACGAGCGATGTATTACAGCTTTTCCCACCGGAAGTTGAGTCTCTGTCAAGAGACATCTCCAACAGGAGCTTGGTAGACATTAAAATTGCTGATAAGGAGACAGAGAAGTCGGACGAGGTTGATGCAACACCCCGCATCCCTTCCGACTTTCCAACCGGACGTGTAAACCGTCCGCCTCCCACAGCACACCTCCAACACCGGTACCTACTGAAGCAACCGGAAGTGAAGGAGGAGATCCTAACTTCATGTTTGGCCATATGGAAGGCTTGTTCACTCGGCTAGCGATAACTACCAGACCGAAGCGAGAGGACAAGACCTCGAAGAGCTCAACGGACTCGGACTTATTCATTCCGAGGTCCGCGGAAGGTACACCGAAACTAAGCCCTTTCCGGATAAACCCGATGTTCCTGAGCCCTGCCAAGGTTATTTAAGCCAATTGGAAGCTCGTCATCAACACCACCAAAGCACAACAATTTCCTGCGGAATTATGGGACGAACAGCAATGTACGGCATGGGTATGTGTTTGCCTATGTACATTCGGGTACTAACACACGGGGGACTCTTCCAGGTGGTGGTTCGATACCCGAGCTATCCACACTGACGCAGAGAACTCCACCGAATCCAACGGTCACGCCAGTCCCACTGCGACAGGAAAACATCACAACGAGATAGTCGGCTGTGGCCACAGCTCACAGAATCCCAACGAGACTGGAGAGATACCACTAAGTGGTAACAACCTCCCGTCGACATCGGCATCGTATGGTGGTTCTCAAATACCCCCAGCGGATTTAGACCTGGCACGCCAAAGAGCATACGAAGGTGGACGCGGGGCCAAAGAGGAAGAACTCCGGGATGTCCCAAAAGGGGAACTGCTTACAGAAGCAGAACCAAATTCGGAATACCGACAACCACCTCCACCACCAAATCAAGGTGCGCAGAAACAAAGTTACCATACCGCAGAAACCCAGGGAATACTAAACCCGAACATGGGAATACCGATGATGGGTCTCGGAGGTAAGCAATACCCGCTGCCACTGGTGATACCACAGGTACCCATGTACTATACCCAGGCATACCCAATGCCAGCACCAATGAACCTCCAGTACATGGTCGATACGATTCCGGCATCGCGACCAAGAACGGACAGAGCAAAACACCGAGGTACTCCGGCTTGAACAATGGGATCGACAGCTTCCTCATGAATTATGAGATGGCTGCCGAAACCAATGGCTGGAATAATGACCGTAAGTGCACCGAGCTGGCTACGGCATTGGAGGATGAAGCTGAGGTGTGGTATAACTCCATGCTCACCTCTCCTCAGAGGCCGGCCACCTACGAAGAATGGAAGGCAAAGCTCAGATTACGGTTTGAGGACCCGGGACGCAAAACCAACGCGGCGCTCGAGCTGTCCAACCGTCAATATCAAAAGGGATCGGAGACTGTCGACTAGTATTACCAGGCGATGCAGATACTGCACGACCATTCGGGATCGATACTTCCGGCTGACATCTTTGCACGTTACCTGGTCCGAGGACTTCGTACGGATCCTGAACTGTACTGATACATGCTTTTCAAAGAACCTACAACAGGGGAAGACTTCCTGGCCAAGTTACACACGTTGGTGTCATTTGTACAATACACCAACCGGAAGTGGATCAACGGTGGCGTTCAGCCCAATGGCACAGTGTTTTCCGGTGGTTGGTGAGCTAACTAATGCTACGCAATACCCCACGTACGCAGTGGCCAACCCAGGAATGGTACAATATGCGCAGCAGGCTCCGGCATGGTCCCAGGGACAACCCGCATTGAGACCCATGATGCAACCAAGGTTCTCGCAGCAGGCTCCCGCAACACCCGCGGTGCAGCGTCCTGTTGAACCTGCTGTACAACAACAGCAGTTTCCGGTACAATACCAGCAATAGGCCCGACACAGATTCAGGGACCCCGGCCAACAATCAGCCAGGAAGAAGAGCTCCGGCGTCGTGCAGAGAGCCAAGCCAAATGGTGCTGCCATACGAAATGGCTGGACACGTCGACCAGGATTGTTGGTACGCCAACCTTCCAAAGGAACAGAACCCCCGGTACATGTCCAGCCGGAATATGGTGGCCAGCAGTCTAACGTACCGGCTCCGATGCAACATCAATACGGACTGGTACCGATGTATCAGTCACCCCCCCGTCACAGCTGCAGTACCGGGATTACCGGTCGGATATGCCACAAGGTTCACCGATTAGCCGGAGCCGTCGGAGCAGAGACAGAGACTCGGATTCGAGCTCGGATTCTGACTCGGATTCGGATCGGCGGGGCTCCCGGACGCATGTACGCGAGGATGACGAGATCGGGATGGGGAGGTATTTAAAAAACCCCCAGGGGCAGTGAGCGGCGGCACCACTGATCGCGTCCCACCAAAACCGCCAGACCCTCCAGATCCTCCGAGGAAACCACCAGACCCTAGGAAACATCCGGAGAAGGAACGGAAGAAGATTCAAAGCTCCAAAACCCGGGACGACTTTGAAATCTCTTCTGAGGCCAGTTACTGAAGTTCAAAACGCGGAGAAATGTCAAAACCCTGACATCTATCCGACGTACGTCAACTCCAAGACGGTTCGAATGACGTCTGACAGTTATAAGCGTAAACGAAAAACTGCTGAAAAAAAGCAGCAGGTACGCACATCGTGGCCGTTGATGACAGTATATCCGACAACATCACTCTCGTTGCTCGTAAAGCCAAGCATCATGTCGATCCGACCGAGCGGTACAGAAACAATCATCCTTAAGGAATGTCACGATAAATAAAGAGACCCAAACCACAGCGATGATCGACACGGGAGCGGAAACGTCCCCCATCTCGCAGCGATTCTGCCGAACGAACTCCATCCCTACCCAGATACTTCAGAAACCCTTCAAGGTTCGTGGGGTTGGGGGAGCATGCCATTTCGCGGTAACGCACTTCGCGGACGTCTATGTGGAGCTGAAGGGCATAATTACCCACCACAAGATGTATGTCAAGCCAACAAATGACGACCTGGCAGTCGTCCTGGGAACTGATTTCCTCTGCCGGAAGCTGCTCACTTTCGCCAAAGAAAAGCTCACAGAGTTTCGCAACCTAGCGAAATTCAAAGGAACCGCTACCACTGAGCAAAACGGGCCCAATACCCGGGTGCCAGATGCAAAAGTGATGCAGGTTACCTTGGTAGAGCGAAAGAAAGCTCCATGCACACTAGTTACGGAAGAACCGGCAAAGCTGGAAGTTATCAAGACTGCAGTGTAAGAACGCACTGATGCCCAAGCCGAAGGCTTGGGTGACGACAAGGTCAACCCGTATACCACAGTCTATGAACTCGCGTCGGCATTTGAAATCTACCTGGAAGCCATCCGGAGGTTGTTCACGCACATCCGGGACACGAACGCACAAGGATTGGCTGAAATAGCTCAAACCCGGGACGTCGAAGGTTTACAGCAGGCACATGCGTTAAACGCAAAGATGAATGAGAAGCGCAAAGAAAACGCCTTGGACATTTGACACGCCGAACAGATTCGCAGAGAACTGCTCGAGTAATACGTGGTAGCGAATCTTCCACCACCCACACTGCTTCAGCACACAGTAAAGCGCATGCCGGAGGAGTGCGTAGGAAACCCAATCCGCTTCAAGACGGAAGCACGGAATAAAGAAGCGGACTGCGACCCAGTTTATAACACTCTTGCCTTTCGCGTGAATGAAGACATGAAGAAGGAATGGCAGAAGATCGCTGACCAACATTCCATGGATCATACCAAAAGGTCGTTAGCCGCGCCTGGCAGACTTGGTCTGGAAATATTCAATAGCCCGTCCATCCCGGATTACAAGCTGAAGGCAGCAACCAAGGCTAAGCGAAAGGAGGATCGGCTGAAGATCGCCAGCGATCCCACAACGCCTAAACAGCAAACGGTAGCTAAAGATGCCGTGCGCTGGTTCGAGACAGAGAATACTCCGTCTGATCTCGAAGTCAACCATTCAAGGGCGGAAGCCAGACAAGTTTCCTGGAGGCGGAAGAAAGATCCCGGTCTCCGGAAGAAGAAATTCAGGCCTAAGTCAACAGGCGTGAGTCAATTGTCGAAAGAGGACATATGCCCTGACCAGTGCGACAGTCAAGATTCATGGATTGATAGCGAAGATGGTGCATGGATCAATAGGATCAGCATTGTGACCGAAGAGGAGACCCGGTTGGATCCTAGGCACAAACTGACCAAGGTCTACGCCACTAACCGCTTCTTCCTGAACCCAAACGAAGGCACTTGGATCAAAGTGGGCACCACCCAGCTTCCCGATGAACAGGAAGCGCAGTACATGTTCTCACATAATCCGGCATTGTACTCGGCGAGGAGACTGATTCCAGTGGAAGGTCTCGTCAGCCCTGAACAAGGGAAGGCTGAAGTCATGGTCAGCAACTACGGTAGCCAACGCCGTATCATCAAACGTGGCGTCTTCGTGGGAATCTTGAAAACCAACGAAGAGCTGGAAATGCCAGTGACAGCGTCGGTGGAGGTCGTAGATATATCACCCGAGGAAGAAGCAGAGTTGGAGGAGATAATCAAGCGGTTCAACGTCAACAAAGAATTAACGGATTCGCAGAAAGCGCAGGTTCACGCACTCTTTTGGAAGTATCCCGCGATGGTTCCTACGTCATTACGGCCATATGGTCAAGTCACCGCCGCACTGCATCACGTTGATACGGGTGATTCTCCTCCAATCAAGTGCGCTCCCGCGAGAACATCGTGGAGAGGACGCCAGCTCACTAACCAGCACGTAAAAGAAATGCTGGAGAAAGGAGTAATCCGATACAGCAACTCACCATGGAGTTTTCGCGTGGTACTGTCGCACAAGCATGATCAGACAACCCGATTCCGTGTCAACCACATTAATTCGAACTCAGCCACCAAGTAGAACTCGTACCCGTTGCCGCATCCAGATGAGCCCCTGGACGAAGTGGCAGGTGACACGTACTTCGCGGGACTGGATTGCTTCGTACGGGATCTGGCAGGTTTTGGTGCACCCCCAAGAGCGTAGAAAAGACCGCATTCGTCACCCAAGATGGACTCTACGAGCTCCTCCGCATGCCTTTTGGGGTTACAAACAGGCCCGCAACCTTCCAAGAAGCAGCGGATGGGATGATGCAACATGTACGACTTAAAGACCCGAACGCGAAAGCAAAGGCATACATCGACGACATCATTGTCCACGGAAAGACCTGGGAAGTATTCATCCACAACCTGGAACTGGTCTTCCAATGCATCTGTGAGGCTGGATTCACCGTCAAGCCGAAAAATAGTGCTACTTCGGCATGACAGAGCCGAAGTTCCTAGGCCACATCGTTTTCGCAGTTGCGCCCTTTGTTGGGACTCTGTAACTACTACCGGAAATTCATCAAGGGATTCGCACGGATCTTTAACGAGCTGTTCATGTTGCAGCGGAACGAGGCAGGCGTCGCAGGAAACTGGTCGCACATCCACTCCGCGCAGTTCGAAGGCTTGAAGAAAGCTGTGTGTGAGGCGCCAGTGTTGGCCAAATTCAAACCAAACAAGCCAACATTCATCGGGTGTGACGCGAGTGCCTATGGCATAGGAGCTGTCCTCCGTCAAGACGGACACCTCATCGCCTACGCATCTAGGCTCTTGACACCGGCGGAAACAAAGTACGTAAGCACCGAGCTGGAGTGCATGGCAGTCGTGTATGTGGTCCACCAGTTCCGTCACTACATCGACTACAGTGAGTTCACCGTAAAAACGGATCATCAGGCACTCACCAACCTGCTACGCTCGACATCCAACCCGAAAGGAACCATTCCTCGGTTAACCCGTTGGGCAATCGCACTCGGCAAATACAACATGAAAGTCGTATATGGTCCAGGGAAGTTCTGCGACAATGCAGATGCCTTGAGTCGTAACCCAGTCCACATCGCCGTTGATGGCGATCTGGACAACTTACCGCAGTTCGACGACTATAAGTTCAGTACGCCAACGATCTGCGTCACCACGCTCTCAGACCCCGAGCTGCGTGAGGAAGAGGAGGACAACAACACCTTCCTGGCGAACGAACAACTGCGGGATCCGTGGATTGTCCACATCAAGAGCCAGCTAAAGTGGCAGAATGCTTCAGTATTAACCATGTGTTTGGTTCACCTTACCATCCCAGAAGAACTGGAGTGGTGGCGCGGCAAATGCAAACCATTTCCGACTCACTGGTTTTGTGTTTACAGAAAGGAAGCAAAGAGGATTGGAACAAGATTCTCCCACACGTAATCGTGTCTCGAAACCGCGTGGTGCGCCAGACAACTGGATTCTCACTGTACTACATGCTTTACGGTCGCGAACGAGTGCACTGGGTCGATACACTCATGAAGACAAATCTTCCACTGGATCATCTTACGGCCAACGATTATGTGGAATATCTCTAGCACTTCATCATACGTCCTCAAGAAATCGCGAAGACACGGATGGAAGAAGATTTCGAGAAGCATGCCGAGCGGTACAACCGACGGAGGGCAAAAACCCGCCTTCCATTGTGGTGATACTGTATTCGTGCGTGTGGAACAGAAACCGACAGACAACAGCTTCTAGGAACGGTATGAAGGACCATTTAAGGTGGTTGACTTCCCGGGCTCGAACAAGGTGCTGATCAAGCGCGATGACCTGTCCAACAAGACGAAAATCGTTTCTGTCGACCGCGTCAAGAAGACCGTGGATCGCGACACCACCATAGCACCACCGCCAATCACCAAGACTTTCCAACGGGAACGATGGGATCCGGACGGTGAAGAAAAGGAGCATTTACGACTGGTTTACGAGCTACCTTATGTCGTGGTTGATGTCCCAGCTAGCACTACCCCGCCAGATGAGGATGACATTTCAGACATTGTACGACCATCCAAGAAGCAGGTGTCCAAACCAGTTAAGAAACCACGGGAATATCCTGAAAGCGATGAGAATGTTATCATTGCTGACAACATTGCCAACATGTGTAAAGCAGCAACAATACCTCTGGAAAGTCTCCCACCGGAAGATCAACTACGGTAGTTAAAAGCCAAGAAAGAAGAGCTGAAATGGCTCATTCAGAAGTTTGAAATCAAGAAAGCCAAGCGCGATGATGGACGCAAGGCGGTGGGGACACTCGTGTTCATCAAGGAACCGGAAACGATCTCCGTCATGGATGAGGAAGAGGATGCTTCTTCTCTGCCCGACCCCAATACCCGTGACCGTAAGCAGGTGGATGGAAGACCTCCAAAGCAAGCAAATTCGGATAAACAGGAAGATGCTGTTGAGTCAACAACTCTGCGGAGATCGAACCGCTTCAAGGGCAAAGAAACGAAGAAGTACACGTCATGCGCAGAAGACGACGATGATGAAAAAAAGCATGAACCGACCGAGGATAGAATTCCACGTGCAGAATCAACTGCGTCGGTATGAAACTCGGAAGAAGAAAATGGAGTTCGCCACAGTCAATTGTGTCAGGGAATTCCACATGTATCCGGAAGAAAATGAAAGGCTCAAACCCTGGTATCCCCTTTCGAAAGAAGGTGAAGTCAAGGAAAAGAGAAAGGTTAAAAGAAAAGAACTCAAGAATTTGGGCCAGAATAAGCGCGCACTTGATATGACATTTTGAAAGAGAGAAGGATATCCCGATCGCTAGCCAAAAACTTTTAGCAGTAAGCTATAAAATCAGTGCTATCTGCTAGTAACAAGCTAGTAAAATAGATGGAAAAGAAAGAACAATCCGATCCAGACTGGAAAAAGAAAAAGTCTCACCGCCTAGAAGGATGACCAATACCCGGTTACCTTCGGTGATCGATCCAGCAACACTGCCAAGACCGACATCACTACCTATTCCAGGACAAGTTCCCACTGGACCGGCGATGCAGTCAGTCAGATATGGACCTGTCACCGGGCAATTCTACCGGTTATCCGGAACTGACTACAATGCCAGATTCCAGCCGATCGGTATCCCCCGTCTGCAGATGCCGACTCCATCGACAGTGCAACCACCTGTGACGCTGTACTTGACCACACAGGCTTGACGACAATACCCCGTCAACAAGCCCCTGTTGGGAGCCGACTAGCGATGGGACAAACTATGGAGTCGATGATTGCGATGGGATCGCTGCCCTTGTACACTTATCCAGGGACAAGTGGACAGCCTCGACCACAGTTGAGAATGGGAATGAGTGAACCGAGATTCGTCGACCTATCGTTGTGCCGGACTCCCACACTACGCGAAACGTACCTGGCCCGACAGGAAGAAATCCAACCGAATTAGTACGTATTCTGATGAGCATGGGCTGATTGTTAATATAAAGAAATCTGTCGTGCTGTTGATGAAAGGTCAGTCCAGGTTGAACATTCCCTGCCACATACACATGAACGGAACTATTCTGGAACAGGTTAAGGAGTCTAAGTACTTGGGTGTGCGCGTAAACGAATCAGCTTCCCTGAGTAAAAGCAGCGCAGCTATGCTTGAATCGGCTCGGGCGAGCTGCTTTTCACTAAACCAGAAAATCGCCAATGCACCTCCAGGTATCAGCCTTGACATCGCAGAAAAGATATTCGAGGCCACTGTAGGCATTACAGTTTTATTAGGAACTGAATACTGTGACTCGAATAATGAAACTGACAAGCTTGAAATCAATTTTTACCGCCGGTTTTTTTGAGATCGATCACAAAATGTCCTGTGACGCTTTTCATTATTTGACCAACAGAACGTCCTTGAACTTCAGACAAGTCAGTAGTAAACTGCGATTCATATCACGGGGGTTGCGAAAGCACTCTTTTTTGTTGCAGGTGCATCCTGAGCCTTTGTTTGCCACTTATTTACGCCAGCTTCCGCCTCATCTGGGTCTATCCTTACCTAAGCTGATAAGCGGATGTCATTATCTACGCATCGAAACCTGGCGCTGGGATAAACTGGACAGGGACGAGAGGCAATGCCAGCACTGCGACGTTACGCAGGATGAGGCCCACGCCCTCTTTTACTGCCCATTGCACCTGCCAGTTCGGGAGCTGATACTCCAGAAACTAGTTGCTGATGTGCCTGATATTTTGGAGCACTTTAAACAGTGCCTCAATAAGAAGGATTCAGACTTAACGCTGCACCAATATTTATACTCCTTTGGGCAACTGACCTTGCAAATCCTAAATAGTGCTAGAGATTGTTTTCGTGGACGGTTAATTCTTGATGGCGGCTGGGACTGAACAGGCTCTGAATAGTTGGTTATTGTTTAAGGAAACTGTTTGCGTTTTTGCGGATATATCGTCAATGTAACAACTAATTCGTTGCAAATCGGCGCTTGTTATATGTTTTATCGCTTGGGTGTTTTTGTCCTTGTTACTGGGCATATTTGTACATTTGTTTTTTTCGTTTATTGTTTTGTTTACTGAGGTGTAGTTATCTGCACCGTTGCCATTTCCATCCCTATGGCCCTGCTGGACAAATTGTGCCAGAGGAATAAAGTGTTGTTATTGTTGTTGTTGCGTGGTATGCCTGGCAGACTGTTACTCTCTCTGGCAGAGAAGCGGTAACCTTACTGCTCGGGAAATTGGATACCCTCTCTGGCAGATATATCATAGACGTGGGAACCTTACTGCTTTGCAAGTTGGTTACCCTCTCTGGCAGATATATCATAAAAGCGGTAATCTAACTGCCTGGCAAATTGGTTACCGTTACCCTCTCTGGTAGATATATCACACAAACGGTGACCTTGCTGCCGGGCATAGAAACCATCTTGCCGGACCCATCCCTCAGCGGAAGGGGAAACCTTCTGGAGGGTTGGCAACAATGGTTGCCTCCTGCATTTGCAATACGCCACCTACGGCCGCAGCACGTGTATGAACAAAGAGCAATTATAAAAATCAGCGTAAATTCAGCTGTTAAAGGAACGTTCGGTTTGAAAAGGCTATGAAACGCTTAAAAGGTAAGGTAACAGATTACAACACAAGCTTTTTGGATTTCGTCGGCTGCATTGCAAGATATTAGATTTTGGAATCTGTTTAATTCAATTAATTTTTACGGGACTAGGGAATAAGAAAAACTTGTGTAATCACCTTGTTTATGCTTTTCGCATCTTATAGCGTTTTAGTTTGCACTTCTAGCGCACCGTTAAATTTACGCTTGTTATTTACTTGCTTACACACGCACAGTGCTCTGCACGCGCGCTGCGAGTAATCAGAGACCTGGTCACTGGGTCTGGCATTCCCTTCTGCATCCATGCATTCTATGCGTTACGAAGCATTTTGCCGAACACGGTAACCTTCTTGCCGGGCCCGGTAACAATTTTGATTGCCGCGGTAGCCTTCCTGCCGGCTCGAAACCTTAACCGTTGAGTTAACCTTTTTAGAGGTTGTCAAAAAATGTTACCCTCTCCAACCGTCAACCGGGCAACCTTTCTGCAGGCTGCAATCGATAACCGACTGAGCTGGAAAGAGCATGCGAATGTGGTAGTTCGAAGGTCAAAAAACTGACGCGCTGCTCCCACGAAGCCAGCATTCGGCTGAAATCTACCTTTTCAAAGCCCTTGCGCAGCCAGTCCTGGACTACCGCAGTACCGTTTGCAGCCCGAAACTCATAGGTCCTGCTGCAGCAATGAAAAAATGTGTCGAACAGTTCTTCAGGGCAATTACGAACCTGCTATCCCGTGATCTTGTTGATGGGTGGGGGGGATTATTACGATTTGCTAAACTAGTCTGATATGGACTGGCAATGGATTCGCCGACTAAAGTTGTCTTTGGTTTTCACATACGGTTTGGTATTCAACATGATTCCTTATGGTGAACGTCTGTTTGCCAGACTAGGACCCCTCACAGCGGCGTACGTTACGCACCGTGCTGCGGAGAAAGAAACTCACCCGTACCCCATTTCCAGGGCACCATATGTGCCCGAGTTTGATGGATTTGTGTCTGACATGGTCCGGCTGTGGAATGCCTGCAATTTGGACGTCAGGGACTATGCCACGCTCAGCAGATTCAAAAGAGCAATCCAGGATGTTCCCTAGATTAAACTTTTAAGGATCAAGTTATCCGTGCGTTTTCTTGACAAATTCCTGGATTCTTGCACTGGTTTTTTTGAGCATGACTACTTTTATCTTTGCATGTTCTGTTTGTGGATGTGTTTCGTTCATTTCTGTATTTCTGCGAAAATATCTTAACCGTGAAGCAGGTTGACCTATATGGAGCGCGAGGCCCGTCAAAATGGAAACAACTCTTTAAAGACTTTCGCAAACATCGGTTATGCTGGAGTTTAAAGATACGCCGCCGCTCTTTAAAGACCTACATTCGCTTTTTTAACCCCTTGAAGCCTATTATTTCGCATTAAAGAAATACTGGTGATGATTAGTCAGAATGAACCGGCAAAGAACGTCTTTAAAGTCAGACAACATAACTATAAAGACTGCAGCGAATCTTTATAGACCACCGGCTTTAAAGGTTGTGCCAGTCTTCAAAGGCGTTCTTTGCCGTGAAGAGGTAGATCTTTCTGTGCAGTCAAGATTGCTTAAAGACTGTTTGGCGTCTCTGAAGAATGACAGGGAATCTTTAAACACTTTACCCAGAACATTAGCGAAACTGCGGTCTTTAAACAGTTGTACCCTTTTGACGGGCCTCGCGCGCCATAGACCTAGTGGTCTTAAGACAATAAACCGAGCACTACTACTACTACTGACTCATATTAACAGGAAACAGAAAGCCACCGGTAGCAGCATTTCTTCGGGAGTCCGCAACGATTCTCAAGAAAGGTCGTATTAAGCAGATCCTTAGTTTGAACGCTATGCAAGTTTGCTTGAACGAATCGCCGCAGTATCGGTGCTTAACGCAAACTGTCCGTTTCATGTGTAAGTAGTTACACATGGCTGCATTCGCTCTTCCAGAACCAAGGAGTTGTCATCCAGTGGCTTAACCAGGCTTTTAAAGCATCTAACGAGCGCTCTTTTCCTGCGCACAGTCTTCCGTCGTTAACCGGCTTTCCAGACGCGAACAACTGGCAGCTGTTGTCATGAATAGATCTGGCGCTGATCGCATCAGAAAATGCATTCCAGATTTGATGTTGTGTGAGAACAGCTTCGTAATCGAGTTGGTCGTCTTCGCGTCAGACAGCAACATGGCACATGCAATACAACGTGCTCCCGTGCTCAGGCTATGCTGAATTAGAGCATCTCTACTGCGCGGTACAAATCACGTGCCCTGAAAAATATTTGAAGAAAATTCGTTTCTCGGCCTGGACTGTCGAAGTCAACAGGAACATAAACGAAAATTTGAAAGTCCTACCGGCAGTGTCTGCACTGCTGTCAATCGCGAACGACGAATTATATTTGGTGATTGTTTTCTCGTTTGCAGTAGTCTTTGTTCGCTGTACCAGATTTCAGAGCAGTGTTCTTTGCCTTCTGTTGCCCTAACGACTTTCTCTGAATATAGCGGACATAATATAAATCGCAGCCCATTGCGATGAATACAACAGTGCGTGTTTTTAGAACCCAACATAGTCGACTAATTTAGCAACCATGGGCCGGCTTTTGAGCAGTGTGGTTGTCTATTGCCTCTTTCGGCTTACTCTCTCCCAGGTAACCACTAGGCAGTGTAGCGCAAACTCTACGGTTGCCAGCTCCAGATGCGCTGCCGTTAGCGATGTGCTGGCCCTCAGCACCTGCAAAACCTTCTGCGCTTCTTCCACGCAAGCAACCACAACCCTTTACTCGACGTTCTGCGCTTCAACTAGCACATGCGTTGTTGGTTCAACTTGCAACTACTTCCCTTGCAATATCGATATATCCGGTCCATCAACGGTGGATGTTCCTTGCGGCTATAACCTGGACGGTGTCGTTGGAGCTGATTTAACGGTATTGCTGTGTTACTATTTTCTCTGGTATAATTGGTGCAGTATTTCCATCCTGGTAGATTACAAATGGTTGTGGCAGCAGCACAACGCAGTTTATCGTTGCCGAAGTTGCTGCTAGTAACAAAGCGGATGGCACGCCTTATGTCGTTATTGATCCTACAACTGGAAAATGGTCAAGGAGCGCGAATGTGGTGACACAGAATCTAACCCAAACGTACGAAGTGACACTAGTGAACCTACCAAGCGGACAAACTTCCAACTCAATCAACGTCACGGTAATGCATCACATTTTATACATTATGCTCTACTTGGATTGGATGCTTTCCCTAGCCTGCTGCTTAGCGAAGATTTAATACCACCATATCGACTCGTCTTTCCGATTTCGTTGTGTGAAACTTTGAATAGTTTGTGCTACCTGCCCTCAAGCAAGCACTTTTTTGATTTAGTTCAACTTTGCCTCGTGCTTACTTGGACTAACTGGTCCAGACAGCGCTCGAGTTTGTGTGGGATTTCCTCCAAATACTCCAATCGCGGACCAAACAGCCGCAGGATCAACTGAAACCCGTAACTTGTGGCTGTATCCACAACTTACGTTCGCGGTATGTTTATCATGATTGCTTTAGTGTTAATGCGACTGTCCGACAAGCGTTCTGGCAATCTTCACAGAGCCGCGCGACAATGAATTTGTTTGTAAAATTGGCGCGGTAGAGAAATTGCGCAACCAGTTAAAGGTTTTTATAGGCAACGAACGTTCCCCCGCTAATGCCAGTAATTTTTGATCTCGAAAAAGACGCAGCGATTCCTGGGCTTGGTGCAGCAAGTACTGTCAATATGGGAATTTACTCACCGGACGTGATATCTAGCACGGGGGATTTCGCAAGCGGAACAATTTGGATCAGCAACTATAACGTGCTCACAGGAAAGCTGGCAACTGATACAATCGGGATTTACGGAGCGTCTGCAGATGGCGACATCCCGACCTGTAGCACAGGAGCAACGGTCGACCCAGCTGCTGGGACCCCGGGAAGCGCAGTTACAGCAGGAACTTGCTGCCAAACTCTACGTTTCTCTGTCTCACCAGGTGTCGCGGAAACGCCACTCCAAGCAGGATCCAAGGACGTGCTTGTTAGTTTGACATGACTCAACTGTCGCGTACGAAAGTGTTAACGTCTACGTGATTACAGGTTTGCTACGAAGATACAGCTAACTGCGCCTACACATAACGACATCCTACAGCCAGAAGAAAAGCGGCATCGTACTTGACATCCCTTTCTTTCTGTAAATAAGGACTATTCGCTTGGCAAATAAAAGAGATAAAACAATTAGGTGGATGATATCTGACTAAGATATGCAGCCTGCAAGTTCACTGTGTTGCTGTATTAACTGTTCTTTGATGGGCCAGTTCAGCATCTTCGTGTACCTAATTAAGTATGGAATGCTTCACTGGCAACGTATAGGCCGATCGTTGGCGTTTTATTTCTGGGCCTCGCTGTGCAAAGCAGCTTTCAGAGAATCCAAACAAAACACTAAATGAACAGGTTTGATTTGTTTTCCGGGTGCACAAATTTCGCGGGTCAACGCAGCTCAATTCAAACCAGTCGCACATCAAAGAACAAATGCACGTCTTCTGTATCCTTAGTTGAATCAAGAGTCCATATAAGCCAGAATTTTGAATTTCCGACACAGGGGATCACTCTGACTGAGTCTGTCACACAACTCCGCATGGGGTTTGTGGGGACCTGCATTATACCATCTTTTCCTTCCGTGGTTCTTCATCACTCTCTGGCGACCTTGAAATCGTTTGGACGCTTTATAGTGCACGCCGTATATTACGGAGCCTTGATATTAACCTGGCGCATATCAGTCGATACAATAATTTCACGGTCTGCACCGGACGTTTCTGTGGGGTTAAACTGGGGTGTCGGAACCTTGAAAGCTTTCGAATGATGTCTAGCTAATACTTCCAGTCTCCATAATGTGTTTCCTACAGTGTGAAACCTGTACACCAGAGCCAGCTTTCAGAGCAGGGGATGTCCATCCTACTGTCATGGTACCTAGGTGTAGTGCATGACCTTTTTGTGTTCTCGCGAGGTATGTTCGTTTGCTTTGAAACCTGAATGTGAAACATCGCGATTGGTATGGTGTCGGTCCCTAGCAACCGTGTATGAATCTGCATAGTGTTTGGTTTGCCGTCTTGGGAAAAGCTTTACTAGTTTACTAAGAAAACCAAAAAAGGCGAATTGTTCCTGTGTCGGGTGACGGAAGATGGCGGTTATACCTCGCAAAACCGACCATACACCACCAACGGACACTCGTCGGTAAGCAAGATCTTTCCTCGACCACTCTCACTGTGGATATGCTGCGAGATCTTTCCTTTATCACGAACCGTTGCTCATGATATCCAAACACACACACCTTTAACCTTAGACGCCGAGAGAAGGCAACTACTTCTTACTCGAAACACACAGACCACAGGATCCAAAGCAAGATGTTATTAGCTTTTCAAACTGTCAGAATGATCAACTCCTCAGAATGATTGAATGCTGTGGTGAAAGAACAGTCGCCACGATTTTGTACTGCGAGATGACGAGTCTGATAAGCTCTAGAAAGTGCAGCTGGATCGTACAGCACTTGGCGATAGTAACAGAACAGACAGAACTCTGCGTACATACACCGTATTACCTCATCCCCACTGCTACGAAATAACGCCAGCGTGACTCAAAGAAAAACATCATAAAACTCAAACGAAATCACAAACATGCGGATTAGGGCAATTTATCCATGGATCAGGAATCCGTTGTTGTTGGTGTCTTTTTCGGTCTAGATCCATCCAATGCGTTCACGATCCCAGATTACTGATTTCATCCCATCAAAACTCATCGTTATCCAACATCACCCATCGAATCCGAAACATACATACAAAAGGCTCCATCCACCATCACATTCATCCGCATCATCCAGCGCTTGGCTCAGCATAGAACCAAAATCATCAATGCAGGCAGTCACAATGCAAATTCCTGCAATTATCAACGCAAGTTAATTACAAAACACTGGTTTGTGAATATTGAACGTAGTTACCAGTGTCCGTGTAATCCGTACAATCACCACCCGACCTGATACTTCCCCCACCACCGGAGGCGGACGCCGTGACATATATCCCTGTATCTCCGGAGGAGATCATGCATACAGTTTTCTCTTTCCTGAGCGGATCAGCAGGTGGGTTGGATGGATTAAGTCCACAGCATATGAAGGACATGTTACACTGCAAGGATGCCGTTCAGTCGGCTCTCTGTTTAGCCCTGACGAAACTGGCAAATTTCTTGCTATCCGGCAAAGCGCCTGATTTCTCACGTGACGTTTTATTCAGCGCCAGTCTGTTTGCTCTCCGCAAGAAAGATGGAGGCATAAAACCAATTGCAGTTGGTTTGTTTTATCGCCGGATGGTGTCAAAGCTGGTGGCGAGACGATGTGCGAAAAAGGCCCGGGACCTTTCTAGCCCCGTACAAGTTGGTCGTGGCATTAAGGGCGGTGCAGAAGGGGCAGTGCATGCAGCTCGAGCTTTTTCGGAGAAGGAACACTCTGGTCCTCGTGTGTTGTTCAAAATAGATTTCAAGAATGCTTTTAATACTGTGCGTCGGGACGTTATGTTACAGGCAGCGCGGGTTACCTTCCCGACTATTATCCATATATTTGGTCGGCGTATTCAGCGCCGTCAGTGCTATCCTGTGGAACAAGTGGCCATGTCATTTCTTCTGCTACTGGTATTCAGCAAGGGGATCCATTGGGACCCCTGCTATATTGCTTAGCTGCACGGACCCTTTCGGATAACCTGGCCTCGGAGCTGCACGTTTTCTACCTTGATGATGGCATCCTGGCCGGCACAGTTGACACGGTAACGGCGAACCTGAATGCCGTCATAGCGAAAAACGCGAGAGTTGGGCTGGAGCTGGATCCGTCCAAGTGTGAAATGTATTTGCTGGGTGGAAGCAATGATGAACGCGAGGACATCCGGAACAGGCTCCATGCAGTCGCACCTCGTGCGGTTGTCTTTGCGGTTGTCCGTCGGGCAAAATCACTGGCTTCTTCGGCCTTTTTAGGCTCCGTGTTTTCAACCCGGAAGTTGACGTCTGAAATCTACAACGCTGACAGTGAAGAATTAGTTCTGGAAGCGACGAATGTATGGAAGCAGACGAGCCATTGTGAGGAAGTGCCACTGGAGCCCGCGCGTGTTCATCAGTGT
>JAQGAU010001620.1:0-18403 GCA_034698045.1 Paramacrobiotus richtersi | reverse complement strand
TGCGCAGGTGGCAGCTGAGCTCCTCCGGCACTCCTCCGGTAGTACAGACAAAAATGAATAACAATCGAACTGGAAAAGATCAAGCAGAATACGCAGGTATCCACTGGAACACGTGATGCGGACAGGCATCCAGGATATGGGAACGCAAACTGGGAAAACATCCAGTATCGGTTCAACAGGTTACAGCTCGTCCGGTATATTATGAAAACCGGGCAAACCAAACTGGGAAAACATCCAGTAGGCAAACTGCAGAAGTCCGGTATATGAAAACCGAACAAACAAACCGCAAAATATTACAGTAATAACCAATGAAATATTACAATAGTGAAACATTAGAAGAAAATATTACAATAATTAAAATTATTTCAATAGGAAAAGAACAGAAGAAGAAATAATAATATCTTACAATCACGAAATATTAGGAAAATAATAAAACGATAAAATATTATAAGAATAAGAATAGTACATCCAATAATAAAATAACACGATAATAAAATAATAGTATATTCGCCGTTACAAAATTCGCAGATTATTATATAACTTGTTATATAATCACAAATATTACAAGAATAAAGTAATAAAATGTTACAGTATTAAATATTACAAGAATAGTAATAAAACGTAGCAACAGAAAAAAATAAATGGTACAGTAATAAATGGTACAATAATAAAATATTCCGGTACTAAAATATTTCACATAAATAGATTTCAAATTTTTAAATGAAATAGATTCTTAAATAAATTCTAGATTTTAAATCCCTAAGTAAAATAAATTTTATTTTCCAGTGGAAAATTTTAGAATAATAAACAATAAAGATAATAAAATATCTCACTTATAAAATGTAACAATAATGAAATGTTATAATACCAGAATAACAAAATATGCAATAATGAAATAACACATTATTAAGATAATAAATTATCGTAATAACAAGACAATAAATATCACAAATTAAATGTTACAGTAATAAAACGATACAATATTATATTAATAAAAAATTACAATAATAAATAATAAAATATAAAATAATAAACCATTACATCGCTAAAATGATGAGTTATTACAATTACAAAATATCACAAGAATAAAATATTAAACGCATAAATATTACACGGAACGTTATACATATAAATAATAAGATAATAGAATATTGCAATCATAAAACCATAAAACCAACCATAAATGCAACCATAAAATACGGTAATAAAATCATACAATAAATAATAAAATTATCAAATATTACAATTATAGAATAGTAAATAATACAGTAATAAAATCACAAATTAAATCATAAAATAATGACACCCTACCAGAAAGTAATATAATAATCATATCGTAAATTGAATATTAGAATAATACAGTAATAAAATATTAAAATCAAAAAATATAATAATAATGTTATAAATAGTACAATAATAAGGTAGTACAATAATAAAAATGAAGTTATAAAATAATAAAAGGTTGCAATAATAAAATATTACAGTAATACAATAATAAAATATTGCAATAATAAATTATTACAGTAATAAAATAATAAACAACCATGCACAACCAAACTGGGAAGACAACCAATGTTTTCAACCTGTGGAAAAATAGTATTTTAAAACTAGGGAAACAGCTTGTATGCACAAACCGGGAAACAACCAGTATTCTCAAACTGGTAACAATCCAGTATTCCCAAACTGGAAAAACAGCCAGTATTCATAAACTGGGCAAAACAACCAGTATCACAAACTGGGAAAACCTCCAGGGGATAAACAACCAGGGGTAGCCAACAAAGCAAGAGTCATCAAGCAGTGCGCGACATAATTTCTCATTAACCGGCGGCAATTGACTCAAAACCGCAGTAGAGCGTGATATGGAAACCAGCATGCCGGGTTTTGGCCGGGATGTTGACCGGTAGGCGATGCAGTCGATAACCGGCTGCGACGACCATCCGGGACATGCAAAAAGCCCTTATATCTGGTATGATTGCCGGCACGGTGTTAAACAAAATCGTAGCGGGTTCCGGTACGGGACGCTTAGGTGGCATGATGATTAGTGGCGAAGCAGAAGTGCCAAAAATTATCAGAGGACCGGCCATAGGGCAGTCATTAATGTGGTGACCAGGTACGTTGCATATGTGGCAACAATAACCGCCACGGACACGCTTGGATGCAACAGTAGATGTGCAGTAACGGATGGCTGAAGGATGCACTCACGATATATATCCTGATGCGCGGTTTCCCAGACAGTAGTATCGAAAGGTGACATTTCTTTACTCATTCTGAATCTTGAGTCATAATCCAGCCACTGGTGCGATTCGGCACCGAAAGCAGAATCCGCAAAGCTTGCAATCAAATCCAGGTATTTTAACATGGGGCGGTTAAACTCGGGCCGATTATATGTACGATATGACATGAACACATAATACGCCCGTACCCAAACCGGAAAGGTCATGTTATTGGTTGGCCACCGGCCGCGCGCTGTCAGTGGCTGCATATGCCCGCGCTCTTCGCGCTGAGTTTGTGATAATGCAGAACAGCCGCGTAATTAATCGGCAATAAATCGACAAAGTCAACAAAGCGAGAGTGGTCAAGCAGAGCGCGACATCATTTTTTCATTAACCGGTGGCAGTTGACTCAAAGCGGCATGAGAGCGTGATATCGGAACTATGATGCCGGGTTTCGGCCCAAGACGATCAAACACATTGCCGGGTAATAAGCCATTCCGACTGCATAGTGATTGGGACGTTGACTTGGAGGAGATGCAGACGGTAACCGGCTGTGACAACCATCCGGTACATGCAAAAAAGTCTTCATGTCTGGAGTGAGCTGATGACTTTGCGAAAGGAGATCGTTTTGTCTGGCTAAGAGTGTGGCAGCAGGATCAAAAGATGCGGCATCCTTGCGCGGCCAACCGCGTTTCGCCGGCACGGTGCTGAACGATAGTGTATCAGTTCCGGTACGGGACGCTTAGGTGGCATGGTGATTTGTGGTGAATCAGAAATGCCCAAAGAATTCACAACTCGGCAAATTGGATACAGTTAGTTATCATCCACAATAACAATATGAATTGATATGCCAGAAGATATATCGTAATTCAGTGAAACTGTAACGTAATAGTAACAAAAATAAAATAAGAACAAAAATATTTAACATACCATCCACATGAAACAGTATAACTGATCACTGAAAAGCGCAGACATTCAAGCAAGAATTTCCAGTGAGAAGTAGACCATAACGGTGCAATATAGCTACAAACGTGCTGATCGGAAACTCGATAAGCTAGGAAGATTAATAAATCATATATGGGTGACAGCTGGGAATGCACCGGCAGGATGACTGATACAGTGGCTTGCTGAATTAACATCAGTTATCTTCGATAACTCCTTTTAACTCAACATTGCTCTTACATGTGCGTAGCATTTTGTATTAAGCTGCTACATGTGTTTTTTTTTACATAATGTAATTATAACCTAGTTGCCGCTGACTTCGATCTAAACGAAAAGCACATGCAAAAATTCCATCCCTGGAGGTTCTTTTGCTCTACTTTACACGGAATTTAGGTACATCAAAAACGTCAGAAACGCAGTAAACCGAGTTTGCGCACAATTATTGCTATCGCTAGTTTTTTACGTCCTGAAGATTGTTTGTATCCGTTGGACCGCACCATCGAGTTTACTGAAAACAGTGACTTCATTTCACTATGCTTCCTTTTGAATGTATTAAAATATTGTTGCTCTGTTGGTCATCATGTTGGCTGTAATTCTGTAAACTTCGCACGGTAATAGCAATAATATTCCGACCTTCGCAAATATTGAACTTAGCAGCAGTCGCATGCGCAGAAACCAATACTGCCTTGGATGTTTGTATTCGTCAACGTTGGCCAGTCTAAAGCCATGAGGCCATGCATACCAGAACGCTGGCTAGAGGGACAGATTTTAATGAACTTTTGCTCCTCCCATTTATAATTTTATTGGCATTATTCCCGAAATACTAAACGCTAGCTTTTTCACGTATGAGCCCGGTGGATTCCTTAGCTTTGCTCTAGTTTCAGTCAGGAGTGATCAAGAGCATTTATCGTTACCGAGGGCTAACGGCATTGTTGTTAGATTTTTGTCGGTGTATACAGGTGAAAGTGGTCGCAAGAACAGTTTGTTTGCATGTGTTAAGGTTCTTCTGCTGACCAGGCTGATAAGATGCGTACCTCTGCCTCTAAAAAGGGTTAGTAATTCGTCTCTAGATCTCTTTTGTTTTTGCTTCTGTGTGATCGTTGTACTAGCTTTTGCTATGTCTTGTTGGAACAACAAATTTACGTGCAACTCAACAGCATTTGACACAGTTCACATGGTAAAGATTAGAACCATGCTGACTGCACCATAGGCGTATCGGGAATGTGGCGGTCACGGAAGTGGTTTGGGTCGCAAGGTTGGATGACCTTTGTGGGTTGTAGGGATCGACGGTGGTTGTGGTTTCTTTTGAATACTATTAATTTGTCGATAAATATTGATTAGCGAGTTGCACCTTCGGTTGTACAGACTGTGAAGCTTGTGCGATGTATGTTCAGGCACTGGAATGAGTAGTCTATGAAACCGATGTTTGCGGTGAAACCGATCGCCGGCTACCAACGCAATGTTCTTTAATAACGTCATGATATCGTTTTGGAACACTGAAAAAACGTAAGAGAAAAAGCCAAAGATATAGAAACAGTCGAGTGTGCTAAAGTAACTATCGCTATAAGCCGAACAGAAAGAAATCATTTCCCTTATCATGAGCAACGCAAGAATGGTGACAAAGGGACACAGCAACAATTTGAGGCAAAACGTAATAGTTTTCCCCTACGAAAAGCATCAGAGTCTCATTTTCTAAATCCAGGATTCTTTTCAAAACTGCGGCTTCCGGCACCTCATCGTAGCCTTACTACCTAACCCCAGTCTCATAATATCGAAAACTGAACTTCGAGTCGGTGATCACAACTGAAACAAAGCAACTACGGTCGACCACCAATAACCACGAAGGTCATAAGAAACCCCAATCACAATCGACCACAACCACGTCCTTGGTTGCCACGTTTCGATACTGGCCCATGAACATAATCGAACACTTGTTTATTCTACGGCATCGAGTACGTGATGTCTCAGGACTCGAGAAATCGGGCATGGAGTACGCAATGTCTCAGGATTCTTTGGTACCAGCGCGATGGATTTGTCGGTTGTGTAGCGGAAACCGGATGTGCGCATGCAGACATCACGCTGCGTCGAAGCGTAATGTTATGCCCACAAGTAAATTTGCGATTCATAACTATTAACACAAAAATTATATTTAAGGTACATGGATATGGTTGTGTAACACTGTGTACAAGTTGTGTGTTCCGTATTTTGCTCACGTTTTGCTTTCCTTTCATGTTTGTGCTCTATGCTTTGGCTATTTACACAGTGACTCTAGCTTCCCCTGCTCGACTACTTCGAATTAAAATATATTCGACACATGCTGAAAATGAATATGCCCTTTTGCATGGCACGAAATGGTCCTAGAGTGGCTGATTGCGCAAAAACCAGCCTGCTGTCGAAATCAATTACATGCACATGCTAACAGCAAATGGCAGTGATTATTATGATTTTTAATGCCACCTTTTTCAAGCGACTATACAGATAGAATAAAGTGCCGTAATTTGTGAGTCCACAGACGTAGATCTAGGACTTTAATGACAGTATCTCTACTGTAAGTAATCAATATTTTTTGAATATCAATTTTGGCAGTACTTTGGCTTTTGCGTGTCGGCGTCCATAGCTGACAGATCGCCTGATTAGGCTTAACATTCCCCTCATCGCCGTCAAATAAAAAATCCATTAACGGTTGCGTGCCATTAAGAAAAGGGGAACGGTATACTTCGTCATTTCACACGATTTGTGATAGATAATACACCTCTCCGTTCCGATTAGTCTGATGCATTAGGCATGAATACAGGTTTAGAGTCTTTACCGATCTCTTCGTGATCAAGTGCACTTTATGCAGCAGATACAGGTGCAAAGATTCCTCAAGCACGCTGACGTGACGGGTGCGAGCAATCACAGATTATCCTGCTAAGCTGTCTTTCTTGTCGATTCCGCTGTACTTCAAGACTAGACGATCCAAGACGCTTTCCTGAACCAGTAAAATCCCATCAACACTTCGCATGCAAGTCGCAGTTCTTCCGCGCTATCACAGTTGTCGTGCCTGCACTTGGTACTCGAGAATACAAAGGTCAGCGCAACAAAAGACCCGAAAGGATACAGTGCCCGGAGACATGAACTCATCGTCTGCCAATGCTACTGCCAACTCGACAACCACCCTGTCATCGGCCGTTAATCCAGCGGCAGTGTTTACTAGTATTATCTTTGCTGGCAGCATTCTGGGTAACATTCTTGTTCTGTTTTTGTATTCCCGTGTTACCGACTTGAGTAAGAAACCATTTCATGTGTTTATGCTGAATCTGATCATTACGGATTTGATCTACTGTATATGGGAGAATTCGTTTGACATTGGTATACAGTTTTTTCCGGACTACTGGCTGAGTCGGACAGATGCCATCTGTACGGTTTACTTATATGGCAATTACACATTACGTAAGTTTACAAGTTCTGTCAACAACCTAATGCATTTGCACCTCGCACGCTCCATAACCTGTCGAATATATGATTGATTTCGAATATATGATTGATTCTATAGACCACAAGAAGCTCTAATGCATGTGCTCCATTAAGAAGTAAAACTCCATTAACAACTGACCGGCAGCAAATTTACTAATGTCTGACGCAAAATCATTCCAGAAACCGCGTCCTGCAACGCGCATATGCTGATCACCCTTAACCGACTGTGGGCCATAATTTTCCCCGTCTCCTACAAATCAAACCAAAAAATACCCACCTTCATCATGATATGCCTCATTGAATGGCTGTATGTCCATGTGGTCGCACTCCCTGGATTAATCAACGACTCACTCTACTACCGACTAGATATCCACGTCCCTGGCAATGGCTGCGGCGTTAACGGCCCTATGCAGCCTGCCTGGACCATAGTCGTTGCGCTCCTTCTCTACGTCCTTCCTCTGTCTGTCGTGATTGGCGCCTTCCCGTTTATCTTGTACAAACACCACAAAAGAACCAGTGGACGACGCCGACTGCAGCCTCAAGCTGCCATGACCACCAAACCGCCGACAAACACTTCGAAAGCGGAATACACTGACCCGGAGGGTGAGACAACCGCGAGCACCAAGCACGGAAATGTGAAGAGCAGCGCCGGGCAACCCATGCTGATTCTAACACTGTTGACCTTTAGTGCGACGGTCTGCTGGACGCCGAGTATCATTGTGTATACCATGTACGCATTTCTTCCACCGCCGGACGATGCGACGATATTCACCATTGTGACATGCGTGTACAATGTACAGCTGCTTGTGGATCCATTGCTGTTTACGATTGCGTTAGCGGAATTACGAGTGACATTCTTGCAGCTATTGAGTTCGGTGAAACGTTGGTTTGGCAAACTATGCAACAGAAAATAACCTTTACTTATTTATTAATTTTTGATTTTGATTTTGTTTCCGGCTGTACAAGTTTTGCGGGTAGCCTTTATTATTTCTATCGTAAAATGCTTTTGCAATGTTCGCATAATGGACCGTAATTCAGAGTCCATTTTCGCGAAGCGAGGGGAATGGGAATGGGATGGCCTTTTTGCTTGTTAGTTGAGGGATACAAAATTAAACTGATGACCTTAAAAGACAACGGTTAGAGTGAAATTAAATGCCATCACAGTGCACCAGTAACAGTCCTCACAGTTCACACACTAAAACACAAAAACCAGTCTTTCTTCTCCGGTTGTGTTCGTAATTCCCAAGACGCAGATGGCGTTCCCTCAATGAGTTTCTATATTTAATCGCTGCGCGGAGAAATTCCACTGACCGCTAATTTCCGGTTTTTCTTCCGGATTTCCCTACCTACTTCAGAAACATCTTTGCACCCAGCTGCCCATCGTTTTCAAGCCGATTGAATGAGTGCAATTACAATGACAGACCACCTAGTAGTGCATCAGCATATTTCTCTTGAGACTGGAACGAAATAAGTTAAGCAAATTTACAAAAGCTTGCTCTGTGCTATGATCAGATGATTGTTGTGGTGCAAACATGCGAGCCTTACGGACCTACGGTCCACAGCTTCATTAAGCTCTACCTGCATTATGCATTATCCTAATCATGATAATAGTCGAACTGGGCTTTCAAATTCAAATGTTATTACATCTAATCAAGTATGTCTTAAGCCAAATAGTAGCATTTGTTTGGTTATTTCCATCGTGCATGTCCCTATGGAAATCATTTATAATTTATCAAAAAGCAATACCGGAGTAGCAATTCTTGTGTACTATACTGTGTGATACTTTTTGCTTTCGTGAATCATTTATGATCCGGCCGATCAGTTCCTCTTTCGTGTCCCTACGCCAGTGATCAGGGTACACCAACTTGCAATAAACACTAGGATAATTATCTGGATGCACGCCTGTAAAGAAAATTAAACGGTCATTACCCTTAAAGTTTATGGGTATAAACAGGAATTCAAACGTTACATGAACAGTCTGCTTTAGACCGGTCGTGTCTAACAACGAAATCCGGTTGATCTCCTTAGTGGATTTCAGTTTGACAGAAACCACTTCCGAGGCGTATAACGGTGCCGTGAAGTTCACTTCGTTCTTGTAAATACCATCCTTTTCCAAGTCAGCAGCCAAGAATCATTATTATCGTTCTGATATCGGTTTCCTACAAATCGATACTCCTTTCCAGTTGTACAAGAAGTTTTTCGAACCTGACGTTTGGCCCTTCCCAGTTCGATCCCTTAGCAACATGGTTCTCAAGTGACTATGGGTCGAAGGTCGTACAATGGGATTTAGGGGTTATATTAACGTCTGCGAAGCCATAGAACAAGTGCTGCATGCTCCGTTTTAAGCTATAGAATAACTAGGTAATCGCACTCCGCTTTGCTGCGATAAAAGACCGAAGCGAACGGACAATAACGGGATAATGCGTAGTTTCATCACATTTTATAGTTTTATCTGCACTAACTACTGTAAAGCACGATGCTGGATACTTGTACAACGAATCATTACGAATGGCACATTATTACATACCGAGACTGAAACAGACGGGCCTAGACGCATAGCCGGTGGCGTAACGCGCATTGTTCGTGATTCACGAAACAAAAGATTCTTTTGTTATGAAATATCCGCTCTTATTTGAGTAATAACTCGGTCAGTTTTAAAGTGCTGTACACCAAAAACTAATCAGCTCGTCTACACCCCGGAATCTATCTTCTGTTAAAATTTGAAAAAGATCGGACTAAAACTGCTTGAGTTATCGTAACTCGCAGAAATGGTTGCCAACATCCATCTTTGCAAAACTCTTGAACAGGGAGGACCTCCGCTTCGCTTCGGTCGATAAGCCGATTGAACATGTTACTTCAAACGTCTTCGACCCTGCATCGACTCTGCTAGAAAGAAAGTGCGCAGAGCGACCATTTACCTAAAAACTGCGTATGCGCAGTTTTTTCATCTATGTGCTATTCCTGATGCTTCTTGAGTTCTTTTTCCGTTCCATGCACACCCATTCTCAATGATATATATTGTTCTGTACTAATATTAAGCAAGAAAATTACGAATTACGATTTTTGGAGACTCGTTGCTGACGACGTATTGCCGTACATCAAAAACATTGAAGTACATTAAAGACTTTACGTACGTATCAAGTTGCAGTCACCTTTATCATGGTATCACAACAGCTCACACTGGATTGCTTGCTTCCATTCGCCTCGCGATTCAGTTGTTTGTGGGTTAGTAAAACAAGGACAGTACATAATACAAGGTGACTTATAACGTTATTGTTCATCAGGAAATGATAGAAAGTAAATCAACAAGATCCCGCTTTATTACTAAAGAATCGTCTGCGTGTAAGAAAAGACCGCTCGTCAGGTCGACACACAGATTAAAAGACCACCAAACGGGTTTTTGGTTTGTACAACAAAGCATATAGAATAACAGAACGTAACAGCTGCGAAAGCAAAACAGCCGCATGACCGTACTGAAATCTCCATAGTTATGCTATGAGGGCTCATTTGCTGCGATTTCCTTGCTTATCATTCTCTTGAACAATGATTTTCTTCCTGTTGCATGTTAGCAAATTAAGCATAATTTGTGTTGCAGGTAGCAAACGCGTTACATTCTTACTTAATTATAGCCCAAATGCCTGTACACCACCTGTGCATTGCAACAGCATGTAAAGTACATAAAACAACTATTCTGAACGGACAAAACAATGGTCACTTGGCACATGCCAAACTCCACATTAATCTCAAAGGTCAAGTTTAGTTACTACTTCGTAGAAATACTAGTTCGCGAGCGTAGACTGCTGGACAACCGTGTCTTCATCTTTTGGTAATGGTTAACCTGAATCCCAATGTAGAAACAGAACGAGAAAGCGTAATACGAGTTCTTGAACAGGAGGAAGATCGGCAGATGCCGATGTATGTACATTTCAAAATCCGAATGGGGCAGTGCGCAAATCGGCTGCAAAGTCAGTGCCTCCATAACCGCCAGCACGATATCAAACGCATTGGTCAGCAGGTAAAAGGCACAACTGCTGAACAGGATCATCAGCGGTGAACGAATCGCTGTGGACTGTTTGATATGTGAATTAGTCCCATTACTGCATAATCCGTTGGTCTCTTTCCGATGTTTGTTATGCCGAACTTCCACGGAATTTCCCGACTTTGTACGGTTTCGGTATAGTTCGCAAATAATCAGGAGATTCGTTATAATGATGATCAGGGCTGGTCCAACGCGGAAAACAACCTGTGAAGCCAAGCGAAACAGGATATTCATTACTCCTCATTAAGAGCTGTTGAGAGATTTGTAACCACATACATCAAACCACTTATCGACGTTGATCCAGGCGTTGAACGCCATGGGAAGATTACTGTTTCCTCTGGAGTTTCCATGGGATAGCACGTAGTAGTAAACAATCGGTGAGACAAGACAGATCACGGCTGCGACCGAGTATGTCCCACCGACTAAACCGAAACAGATTCTTTTGCGGATTTTAATGGAGATGCTGTGGTGGATTGGTTTGATCATGGCGAGATAGCGGTCGATGGAAAACATCACAAGTATCCTGTAAAATAGTGCGGATGTTCAATACCTGAACAACGAGAGTAGGAACCACAAAAAGAATCTAATATAGGTTACAGTTTACACTGTATCGTTTTTATCACCTACCCGTGCGATGCAAATATCGTAATGGTCAATAAATACATCCAAATGCCGTTAGATGCCAAGTGGAAACCGATAAATGTCAGCTCCGTTACATTACTGTCGTTGACCATAAACTGTCCGGTGCCCCATAATACCATCAAGAAGACCCACCTGTTTCCGATAGAACGAGGAAATCATTACAGGGCTTGATTACGTTGGTGCTATCAGCCGCTCATCAGTAATCAAGAGAACATTTGGTTGCCGCTTTATATACAATATATAGAGTAGTAATGCAATTGTTCTCTTAGTAGTGATTAATCACTAACGAGCGGCTTCGGCTGTTATCACATTTCACATTATCAAGAGCTATTACAAAAGACTGGTAATCCAAATGAATCTACGCCGTAGATTCTGCGGCAACAAGAATTGGTCGCAGCCGATGTTTGTCATTATGTAAACACTACGGAATGTTTTTTATGCCGAATCAATCGTCTACAATGTTTGCTAGTGCACGTACAAATACAGCAGATCCGTAACAAACAGCGAAACCAGGAAAATATCCCTCGGATTCAGCGCTACACGATGTCCAGCTTCGCGAGCAATCTGTCGACTCCTTACCAACAACCAAATTCCCAAGACATTCCCAATGGTTCCAATAACCAAATACAGCGGATAGGTAATCAGCGTCAACAGCTGAATGTTACTGGATCGCTGAAAGTCTGACATGCGACTCAGTCTAGGAAATCCACATGAATCAAAGCGAGACACTTCAGGAAAAGAAATATTAAAGAAAAAACTGCGATTAAAAACAGGAACGCCAGATACGTCCATCATGAAGTGTTTTGGTCGAAAAATGTTCTTCTAACTCCGTGGACTCACTGAATGCATCTTCGGCATGCAATAAACAAACCTTATCAGCTTAAAATGAAATACCGTGTTTTAACGATGTAGATCGTGTCATATTCCACTATCAACAAGCTGGTTTACAACAACAACAGCCAACCAGGAAAACATCACACCAACGTATAGCAGACAGTAGGTGGATTTCAACACACACCGATTACACACAAAGCATCAGTTTACTGTGCCACTCACGACCAAACAACACGATGCCGTGACGGAATGCCGATTCTCCCCTATAAACAACACCGGATGTTGCATAATTCAGAAAGTCACCATTTCCCCCATTCTCCACATCTGCCTATGATCATAAAGAAGCGCTTAAATGCAGACCACAACTGTGCGCTCATTGACGGGGAAACGAGGGCGTTATTATACACCGCCAGTCATAATCCGGTTTAATGGGAGGATGCGCCGTGGGTGATAAAAGATGTAATTGATCGTAAATCGATCAAGGGGAAATTTTCCTCGTAGAGGTCTTTATGGTAATTGCGCTCAAGCGGAATGTATATCAAAGGAAGAACTTTAAAGTACCACTCCTTGGGATAAATCTTCACTGAAGAAATCAATGTTGTAACTGTGAAACAAGTGTTGTTCGTTTACCCCAAGCAGCCGCGTGACCGTGAAATACAATAATCCAGATGAGAGTTGGAAATCACTTGAAAACATACGTCTGAATGGTCGTGGTTAATTTTTATGAGGAGGCCGTTGGGGAGAGGAATGACGGTGTTGACAGTTGGAGAAACTACAATCAACTCGGGCTGTATGGGGTTTTAATTGGTGTTGAACAGATGACAGGGCGGATATGTCAATGGGGCTCTGATTACCAGGAAGTGCTTCCTAGGAAGTCTGTCTAGGCTCCTTGTCAAAATTACTTCCGATGGTATAATGGTTGAATGATTTGCAAAAACATCACAATGTGTAAGGACAAATGACAGGCAAGGCTGCAATTAACAAATCGTAACAAAATCGAACACGATATGCACGTGAGCAACAAACGCGGGCTCGCTATTGTGTGAGTTTACATGTGAGAGAAGCACGTGTAATGTGTAACAATTACACACGATTGATCACGTATTGTCGCTCTCGTAAACGTATCTCCAATTATTAAAAATTACACACGATATTCACTGTAATGCTTTCTTCGCGAAACGAGAGTACGATAATTAACGGTACGTGCACTGGTTTGCGTGGTCTTGTGTGATGTAATCTGGACACACCCGCATTTTGCATCTGTACACTTAGATGTCCGGTACGAAGGCGCCCATGTTTAAGTGCGCAATTGAAACCCGAAACAGTGAAAGTGTGCAGAAATAACTGCGGAATCAGCGTTGCAGAATTCTCAAACATGCGGTCAGAATCGGTCGTTCTACTACCGTTGTATGCTCATTATCGTATCGATGTTACGTCACTGTTTATTAATCGCACCAATGGCACTAGTTAAACTCTTTGCCGGGCGTATGCGTCGTCGAACGACTGAATCTGTAGCGTCGCCATTTTGCGATTCAAGGCCTTTCCGTCTTGTATAGTAGTCCACTACGTGAGCAAAGCATGGCGCGACCTTTAGCAGTTTTGTTTCTTAAAGATATAAACCAATCACAGAGATTAAATACTTTATAAAACTTAAGAGGGAACGCTAGCAAAGATCACAACATTGAAACCAGGTCACACACAAGCTTATACACTACTACGACACAGTGCTAAGAGAATTACGCGCTGAACTTCGGCAAAGCGAAAACCCACTCCCACTGAGCCCCGTGCTTCGCTATTTACGACATGGGTGTAAGATTCAGCTGGTAGGTTGCAGCCGTGGCTGACGGCAGTTTGTGTATGCCGACGCTTGCGGAGATCAGCTGTCCGAAACTGGCAATGGCCACGAAGAGGTGCACGAAACCATTGATGTATCCAAGTCTATACATTTTGTTTGAATAAGTATCCGGGTTATACCCTCTGGTCATGTACGTATTATCTGCATAACTAAAACCGAGGACCATCGAGGGAAACGAAAACAAGAGTCCAATGATGCTTAAAATTAAGGTACTGGTCAGCAGAAGAAGGGTCCGCGCTTGGGCTTCTGGTGCGGCTGCGAAAGCAAGAACTATGCCAACCAATCCGGTTAAGATATAAAGACTTCCGGCCCAGAATCCCGAAACAACTCCTGTGTTGAGTCCTGCCATTTCGACTGAACTGAGCTTGTAATCTGAAATGCAACATGTTGTAACATATCGGGCTTTGATAATTTTCGATTCTGTTGTTTGAACTTACCACTGATGTGTAATATAAAAAGTATGGCTCCAAGAGACGCCTGGAAAACTGCAAAAACAAGCACCGGCACCCGGGAGGAAATTTGCGACATGGCTAGGTCTGATTCGTGCGACAGTTATACAGCTACTAGCACGATCACCTGTTCGGTTTCGGCCAAAAGCATAAAACACAAGTTAGCAAGCATTAAATTAAATCGCTAACGGAAAAAAAGTTTGATGCATATGTATAGTATACAGGACACTAGTAACCAGCCCAAACTTACCATATAAATGTATGTGATATTCCAACAAAATTCAGCTGATTTTGATCGTCGAAACCGGATATATCAATTTGTGTACGTCAGTACTGGCGTTTAGTCATGATGATAATAATCATATTACATCAACTATTCCTAAAAGTCCTGTGCCAACCCGTGGATGCCATCTTCCGAATACTTTCAGTGCGTACTTTGGTAAAGTTTCTTAATAATCAGTTGAATCGACTCGATTTGTACTTTTATCTGATATCACCAAGTTGCATACAACAACCGATTTGCGACGGTACCACCAAGATATAGATATTGTACAGTACGTCGAAATTGCTGATGAAGCGCCCTGCCAAACCGGACAAAGAGAAGAAGGAATTCTGCCTGCTCGGTATTCCCCCGCTGGAAAATACTCTCCACAAAACAGCCGAGGAATACGGACAGGACCTGAAGACAGTTATCGAGGCTAATGGAATTGTTGTCAGATTTGTGTCTGTTTACGCTGCGAAAAGTGGTCGAAAGAACAGTTTGTTTGCTCGTGTTGGCACTTTCGCCGATCAGTCTGATAAAATGTTTACTGCTAAAAACTGGCCCCCGAACACTGGGGTACGTGCATGGATGTTTGCCCCCAAGGGGGTTAAGTAATGTGTTATTGTTGGATTAGCTTTTTGTTTGTTTTTCATGTGACTATTGTCAGCCATCCTCGCGTACTCGTACCCCTACTACTATACAAAGTTGTACAGTACCATATCGTGGTACCACTTCGTTAATAGCAACAGAAGGTGTGGTAAAGCGGGCGTTTGCGTCAGCGGGTTACGAAACAGAACTTGAGCCACTGGGAATTTCACACAACGACGGAAGCGACCGGATGGGTCACGCGCTGGCTCCCTGAAAGCGGGAAAATGTTGACCTTGGAATGCACCGTAGCCATCGCCTATACCTTGCAGCGACTTCAAAGGAAGCGGGCGCAGCGGCGATACAGGCTGAACAGGCGAAAATCACCAAACACCAGTGCATCAAGGGGGATTACTTGTTGTGCCCACTGGCTTTCGAAACCTTCGGACCGTGGGGACCCGAAGCGCAGCGCCTGCTGTCCACTCTTGCTAAAAAGATACAACAGGAAACCGGTGAAAAGCGATCGAAAGAGTTCATTTCCAATGTACAAGGTAGAACAACAACGGGCCATTGGATAGCCATAATCAGCGCCGCAGTCTGCTAATCTGGATGATGTTTTTTCAGTGATTCGGCCCCGACTGGAGCCTTTTGTTAACTGATTTCAGTTTCCATACCCTCTTGTTTTATGCTAGAATTCTGTAGTGACATTAACTTGGTCCTATCCTCCTCGCGGTACAGGTTGTACAATAGAAGCTTGTTTAACAAATAAACAAACAGCAACATGCTAGACGCAATTTTATTTTTTCATGCAAGTGAACTGACTTTCTTCTTAGCTTTTGGACTTTAAAAGTTCGACTGGAAATTCTTCGTTACATGAAGGTATGAAATTATGAACTGCACCATGCATACCGTGAATACCAGAGCACACAGCTCTGCGGACGGTCCGTACCTGCTAATCTTTGGAATTTTAGTATGAGGTACATGTGGTAACCGGCATTCACCACCGGTACCCCCCTCGCATCCTTCCCTTGGTACAGGGCACAGGCACTCCCGCGTATTGTAGACCTTCTTTCGAATTACCTTGTACAGTAGGCTTGTAGTAACTAAGTGTTGACAGGTCACCTGAAAGGCAGATACGCGACCTTTATATGAATTCGACGGAGCCCTCAAAATGTGGCAGAAATCGCCCGCGATGTATAGCAAAGAATCACATTAGCACCACTAACAAGTTTACTAACACCCACTAAAATTATAATAAAATCATTGGGAAAGAAGCGTTTCCGAAATGGTCGTTCTTCATATCAGCAATCGGATTGTACCACCGCAGGTGGGATGGCAAATTGTAATCAGCTACTAACATTTTTTATTTTGTGATGAATTCTCCGGTATTTTTCAAATATGGCTGTAACACAATATTAATACAATATACGTACTATGCAATTAATTTTATTAATGTCATTAATTTTAATAATTCATTATTACATTGTACTGTTTGATGTAATCTGGACACACCCGCATTTTACATCTGTGCATTTTTAAATGTCGGGCATGCACGCACACATGCGCAAGCAAAACACAAAACAGCGAAAGTCCATGTGCAGAAAGATTCCGGAATCAGCGTTGCAGAATTCTGAAAAATGCATCAGAATCGATTGCTTGCGGAGTAGCCGTTCCGCTCTAACTGCTGAATCATAATTGCTTATCAATCGAACGAATGGGATGGGATGGGGCTAGTTAAACTTGTTGCCGTATGAATGGTCGAATACCTTCGAATTTGCAGCACCGGCGGGATTTGCGTTTCGAGTAAGTACCTTTTCATCTTGTACAAACTGTACAATACTCCGCTACGTGCGAATTTGAAAGATACAGACCAATCAGAGAAAGCAAGTACTGTACTTGACAAAACATACAAAAGAGCGAACGCTAGCGAAGACTATAGCATCGAAACCAGGTCTCACATATGCTTGCACCATTAAAATTAAGACGCAAGGCTAGTAGAATCCCGTGTTCAACTTATACGAAGCGAAATCTCGGGGCCATTCAGTCCAGCGCTTGGATAATAATGCGACGCAATAACAATAATTTTGTTGCGTATTGAGGCTTTAAGCATTTAGGTGCGAATATGTTGAAACACTTGCTGACGGCAGTTTGTGTATGCCCACGCTTGCAGAAACCAGCTGTCCGAAACTGGCAACGACCACAAAAAGGTGTACGATGCCATTGATGTATCCCAGTCCATACATGTTATTTAGATACGTAACCGGATAGTGTGTGTATTTGTAATTCGTCTCATCTGCCCAAATAAAACCGTAGATCATCAAGGGAAACGAAAAGGCGAGGACAATGATGCTTAGAACCAGGGTACAAGTCAGCAGAATAACGTTCCGCGCATGGGCTCCCGGTGCGGCTGCGGCTGCGAAAGATATGCCAACCGCTCCGGTTACAATGTAAAGCCATCCGGCCCAGAAACCTGAAGCAAGTCCTGTGTTGAGCATGGCCATCTCAGTCGAATCGAGCTTGTAATCTAAAATACCACATGTTTGATAACATAACAACAGCATAAATCGTATCACATGTTTGACAAGTCTCGATTTGGATCATATTCAATTGTTTCAACAACGGAACTTACCAATGATGTTTAGTATAAAAAGTATGACTCCAAGAGACACTTGGAACATTGCAAAAACAAGCACCGGAATCCGGGAGGAAATATGCGACATGGTTATGTCTGATTCGTGCGATAGTTGTACAGCTACTAGCACGGTATCTTTCGATTTCTCACAAGGAATATAGAGCACAAAGTAATCAAGCAGCAATATTAAATATGTAGCACAACAACTGTAAATGTAAATTATCTTACGGACACTACTAGTAATCCCACACAGTCCACACCTGCCATATATATGTATGTGGTATATATCGACAACTTCAGCTGATTTGGATCTGTGAAACCTGATATATCGACGCTAATCACGTCAGTATTAACATCGAGTCAACAGCAACTGTTCAATAAAAGCCCCGTGGCCATATCGACGATGCCATCTTCCGAACCCATGAAAAAACGATTGGTCACAGTACTGGTAGTAAATGTATTTTCAATTTGTCGTTTCTTCAGTCTGTGTCGTA
>JAQGAU010001619.1:0-18415 GCA_034698045.1 Paramacrobiotus richtersi | reverse complement strand
GGATAATTTATCAAGCACAGAATGCGGCTGGCCAGAACGTAATCTGACGATGATACTGTATCATCCCGTCACGCTGCAGCTGGATATGGCATGTCGTCGCATATGGCTGCTCATCTGCGCAACAGGCAACGTCCTCATCATCCTTCTGCTCAGACAAAGGCAAACCTACCAAAATTAATCACTTTTCTGCTGTGGATGTCGGTGTTCGATTTGGCTTGCATGTAAGTAGTACTTCAGTGAATGGTGTTAACGTGGTCGTTCCGTTGGTTATGGGTTTCATTGTAGGTGGCTCTGGCTTGTCACATACATCGCGGTAACGTAGTTCTGAAGTTTTGCTGTACCGTTTGCTTTCCTTGTTAGCTTGAAAACCCATAGTGTACGAACCAGAAATAATGCATCTATGCTTCATCTGTCAAGTTTTTTTACGGTTTCAAGACCGAACACAGCGATTATACAGCAGCAGAGGATACGCTTGTGACCACTGGAAATATTGCGGCACAGTGTTCAGATTGGTAAGACTGCAAATCCTCTGTCAAGATTTTGGACATTGTGCACAGACTAAGACAGTAACAGCGGCATAGTGCATACTGCATTTTAAATAGTCTGTTAATTCAGTACGTACGAGACTGACCACTCAACCTCTAGGTACCCATAACTTCAGATTTGGCTCTATGCAATTTGCGCGTTTAGAACTTTGCTTGCCTTCAGCTTGGCACGTCTTGTCAGCCTGTGCTGTCCTCTTCGAACTCGGCACATGCTTAATCGACAAACGGTATACACCCTGTTGGTTGTCATCATTATCCTGTCCATTACCGCCTGGATGTATGATTTAGTCGACAATTTTCTGCCTGACGAAAGAAGCCCGGAGAAATGGTTTTCCGACTGGGGGAAACTGCACACCATAGCTAAAGTGAGCAACTGGATTTTAATCGCAGTAATAACAGCGATTCAGGCAAGTTTAGTTATAGATGATCACGGAGCTCATCACGTTTTTCGCGATTCTAGCGGCAAACCTTGCAGTCGTCGGACACTTGCTCGTTGTCCAGCGCCGAAATCTAGTGTCGTACGGTACCGGCTCTGACACCCGACCAGCGTTTTCCAAGGGTACCAGTGGGCAGAATATTCGCTGACATGGTACACAAGCGCAGACGTCGTCGGCCGTTACATTGCTTATCGTATCCGCAACTTTGTACCTGGTTACAAAAATGCCAGTTGTACTTTATGAACTAATGGAAAGCGGATGCTTGAAGCGTCTGTCTGATGATGAATTTGTGATCTTCCTGGCAGTCTCATATCAGCTCATCTTTGCAAACTATTCCCTAAATTTTTTCGTTTACTGTGGCGCAAGTCGTCAATACATGAAACAAGCTAGGAAGATGGTGACCACGTGCCGGCTGCCAAAGAAGTTTGAACATCAAGCCACCATTGCCTCGTCGGTTTGAAGAAAACGAAGTTCCAGAGCACATATCAGCGCAACGAGAGAGATGTCAACTGCTGGATGCGTCTGTCTATGCGCTTTACTGATCGAGTTCATGCGGATTGCGGAATAAAAGCTTTGAATCGAACGTGAGAATGCTGTTCTAAAAAGTTTTAGTATGAACAGACATCATGTGAACGTTTGTCAAACTATTAGTAAAACCACCGCGTTTCTGAATGTTCCTATGCATTTCCATTCTCGTTATTATGTACTCGTTGATACTCGCAGGAAACATCGACGAGATGTCAAGTCCTAATATATGTTGTTGCACTATTCTGGACACTGTACTTCTCATTTGAGATTGTCATCCACTAACTAAGGATGCGTCCTCAATAGCGCCACACAAAGTGTTTTCTCGGTGCTTCTATGGAAAGGCAATCAGCGCCGGTAGACCTAGAACTATAGTTACAGCTTTTTTCGAACTTTGGAAATATTCTATCTGAACTCTTTAAGAAATCTGTCGGCAAACCTTACTTTCGTTGGGAGCGATATCGTCACGGGATTCTGTACTCGCGAATCGAGCGCAGCTTACACATGACCTTGATTCGCAGCTAATCGTCTTTTAAATCAAAAACCTCCAAAAAATACCCTGTTGAGCAGCGGTTTTGCTAAAGTGAAAACAACGAAACCCATGACACATGGTTTTTCTGGGTCGGCGAATGCATATTCCTACCAGTTGCAATGTTGCATGTACGTTTCGCGCATTAATTATGACTTGGTACTGAACTCGCGCAATAAACAACATTACGCAATTCTAAATCTGTTCTTGTGACCGTATCTTGTACTTCATACGATTTATTATGAGTCATGACACTGCTAGAGTGATCACCGGCTGCGATATAAAAGTATGTATGAATTATGATAGCTACTAACGAATTCAGCGTAGGTTTACTAGGTTAGTGGTGTTCTGTGGACTCCAGTATAGGAGCATTCTGTACACACCATCAATTGACAAACTTGCAAACTCGTTTCTTGCTGTGGGTTGGACCGTTGGAGTTTTAACAATTGCTTAGGGAGTTGAACAGATCCATCGTCCGTTATTGCAATCAACAATTATTTCCATTATGTATATACACGCGCCTGATTGAATCTAGGAACAAGTGTGTTTGCAAGGATAAAGTGAGAGCCCACATGATTACTTGGTGGCCTCCGGTTAAGTCTACTGATGCGATACCGCTAATGCAGTCGAAGCCATGCACGATAGTGCTACCCAGATAGAATACATAATTGTACTCTATCTTGGTGCTACGTGAAAGTGCTGCCGAATTGCTTACAATTAGATAGACACAGAACAAAGTTGCGAAAATCATAATATTTGTTCGTTTTCTGTCTACTAATATGGCATTTAGAGTTCTTGTCATGAGTAACGCAACGGAATATTATTTGCTGAGCACAAAATGCGGCTGACCAGAACGAAATCTTATCATGATACTGCATCATGATCAGCCTGTCCGGCTGCAGCTGGATATGGTTTGTCGTCCCATATGGATGCTCATCTGCACAACAGGCAGCGTCCTCAACATTCTGCTGCTCAGACAAAGACCTACGTACCAAATGACGTTTTTGCTGGGAATGTCGGTTTTTGATCTGGCTAGCATTCGAGCAGTACTGACTAGGTACATAACTAAATGGTATTTGTCCACTCATGACTACTGGAGTACTGGGCATGGTTTTTTCGTAGGTGGCTCTGGCTTGTCACATACATCGCGGTAAGGTACCGCACATTTACGGTATTTTCGTTATCGGTTTGAAAGCCCTAATATGCATCAGAATCGTGCTCATTTGCTGATATGCTTCAAGGAATTTACTGCCGAACACGGCGATTACACAGCAGCAGAACAGGTAGTTTTTACCACTGGTGATATTGCGGCACAGCCGTCGGACTGGTAATACTGCAGTAATGTACTTCATAATGAACATCGAGATCCTAGTATGCAAGTTTAGGACTCTGCTTGCGTTCAGCTTGGCACGCCTAATCAGCGTATGCTGTCCTCTACGAACCCGGCACATGCTGAATCGAAGAACGGTGGGCTTCTTGTTGATTCTGATCACCATCCTTTATATTATTGCATGGATGTTTGATTTTGTGGACCATTTTCTGCTCGGTGAACGATGAACCGAGAAATGGTATTCCGACTGGATGAAGCTCCACTCGATACATAAGGTGAGTGGCTGAAGCCTTCAAGTTGATCCCCCTAAAAAAGCAATCTGAGCAATCTGATTTACGGATGTTCATGCAGCTGATTACGTATTTCGCCATTCTAGCGGGCAACCTTGCAGTCGTCGGACACCTGTATATCGAACAGCGCCGAAGTCTAGAATCGCGCAGTACCAGCTCGAATAGCGTCCAAAATATCCGTCGCCATGGAAAGAAAGCGCACACGTCGTCGGCCGTTACATTTTATGGTGTCTGCAGTCTTGTACATGATTACGAAAATGCCGGTCGTGGTTTACGAACTAATGGAGGACGGATGCTTAAAGCGTCTATCTGACTACCAGTATATGATCTTCTTGGCTATGTCATACCTGCTGCTCTTTGCAAATTATTCCCTCAATTTTTTCGTCTATTTTCGTGCCAGTCGCCAGTACATGACGGAGGCTTGGAGGCTGGTGACCACGTGCCGTCAGCCAAAACGCTTGGAACATCAGGACACCGCGACTTCTTTTGTTCTAAATAAACGTAGTTCCGTTCGGTGAATTGTACATTTAGAGCCAACCCGTTGCCAGATTGTCAACCACTGAATGCGCATGGCTTGTAAACTGTACCAACTGAAGTAAAAAGAACTACGATGATTTACCCAAACTTACTGGTCTGCAGTGGTTATGGAATTGACTTTCGCTGACACTTGTTCTGACACACCGTTAGGTCCTTTATATTTTTACTTTTTTTTGGCTTTTTTATAGTCCCGTATGGTGAACATTTATTCACAAGAACAGAACCGATCATGCCGACGTATACAGCTCGCCATCTCCGTATCAACTTCCAAAATCGCCAGATCTGGCTGAGTACGACGAATCTATGCGAGGAATGAATTTGTTGTTGCTGCTGCTGCTTTCTTGTCGCACGTGTGTGAAACTGTTTTGACCGTGAAGCAGCTTGGTAGTCGGAAGGCAATAATTGCGTTATCCCCTCGGTAGGAAGATACAAACTTTGTATCATGGAACGCTCTTGCCGAAAAGAGGGATCGATCCGTTCATGGCTGTTGGTCGAATGATCAAGCATGCCATTGCATGTGGATATGTACAGTTCCGCACACAAGTGCTCAATATAAAAGGGAAGACTGGCGGCTTCAATTTTTTATAACATTCACGGATATTCCGCCGCATTGTTTTTTGAACAGCGGATGGGAGTAAGTTGTGTGTATCAGTCTATCGATTACTTGACTTTATATACAGTCTGCCGATTAGTCTTATATATAGATTGCTATGTATAGATTACTTGACGACTTGTCTGTCGGCTCGAATCGATTCTGCTGTTGCGGGTATGCTTATGGAAATCACGCTGCGGTGCTGCCCGATCCAGCAAAACTTCCGGTCTGGTGCTTACCCGTACACAATAAAAAATATTTTTTTTGGAAACCATCGCATTTGTTTCCCTTCTTTCAGTATTGCAATATCCAGAATTAGGTACCATGGATAACGATACCGAAAGCAATTTAACAGAATGCGGCTGGCCGAAACGTAATTATACTATGATAGCGTTCCATCCCATCCCGTTGCAGCTGGATATAGTTTGTCGTCCCATATGGATGGTTATTTCCACTACAGGAAACGTAATCAACATCTTGCTGCTCAGACGCAGGCAAACGTACCAGACGACTTTTTTGATGTGGATGTCGGTTTTCGATTTGACCTGCATGTAAGTAACAAATTCTCCTGTAATGTTGTCAGTCTGCCCCATGCACCACTTATTGCGGTATGATTGATTTTATAGGTGGTTTTGGCTCCCTACTTACATCGCGGTAAGCTTTACGTGCCTGTTACTTTTCATATTTCTGGATTCATACAATTCTACGTACGTCTCAGATTCGCCTGACTTCAACTACATTTTTGCGGTAACACTTTTGTCCAGTAGGAATCTCTATATCCCCGTAGGTATCCACTTGGGTAATCGTGTTTACTGATGCGTCATCTAGATTCTGAAATTGCTTTCAAAATTTCGAGAAATACTGATAACAGAGCTCGAATCAACATACGTACATGGTGTAACAGCAACCTTACAACTGTGAGTGGTAACCTTGGTATTGCTCAGTGTGTACTGTAATACAGCGAATCCATACAGTAACTGTATAGAACGGTATTTCACGGAAAGAGGCTCGGAAATTATCCGGTGGAAAAAGAAGGCTAAAGGGTTAACAATTCTAAAGACAAATGGGTCGCGATAGCTCGACCACACTTACCATAAAGTAACAACAATATTATGGCTCGAAAGCGCGCTATTTGGGACGGATGAGTCCCACTTGAACCAACTAATTTTTCTCAACAACTCTTTGTTGAAGAAAAACTGACAAGCTAAGTTGGAATAGTGAACCCACTCACTACCAGCACCAGCACGACTCACATGTTACAGGCCAGCCCGAGTAAACACGGCTACGACGGAGGTGTTGTTATACAAAATTTAGGCGCGCCAGCCTACAGAACGACGTAATCCATGTTGTTCTGCATCGATGGCTTTTTGCAGGAGCTCAAATCCGGAAACAGCTACACAGCGACAGACGCTGTTTGTGTGACCATTGCAAATATTGCAGCACAGTGTTCTGACTGGTAACTAAATAATTGCAAAGTTTGTACATTACAAATTCGTGTAGCCACAGGCCGGAACGCTCTTGCGGGCAAAAATTAACTGATACTTTCCAGAATCGCATAAGCTTATGCAATAAAAATTTCTGCGCTTAGGACCCTCCTGGCGTTGAGTTTTGCACGGCTTATAAGTCTGTGCTGCCCCCTTCGGACTCGGCCTATATTGAACAAGAAAACTGTCCACTTTCTGATCCTTGTTATCGCCATTCTTGCAACCATGGGCTATCTGTTTGATCTTGTGGATGTTTTGCTGCCCGGTGAAAAGAAAGCTGAGAAATGGTTTTCGGATTGGCAGAAACTGGTCACCATAAGGAAAGTGAGTGACTGTGTCGTTCGTAAACTGCAAGTGACCCATGCTGATGAGTACTGTACCGTCAAATCTGGCTGTTTCAGATAGTTATGGAACTCTTCACTTTTTTCACAGTTCTGGCGGTCAATCTAGCGTTAGCTGGATATTTGCTCATTTTACATCACCAAGAGTTTAATAATACCGGCCCAGACACCCTTTCGACGACCTCAAACAGCGTGAAATCTATTCGGAAACACGGAAAGAAAGTGCGCTCAATGTCAGCCGTTAATCTGCTGCTTGTGGCTGCCGCCTTGTTCCTGGTCACAAAAACGCCGCTCGTTCTTCAGGAAATAATGGAGCGGGGTTGCTTGAAGCATCTATCTGACTACGAGTACATGATCCTCTATGCGGCGGGAAACCATTTGGGATTCGCCAATTATTCCCTGAATTTTTTTGTTTACTGTGGCACCAGTCGCAAGCACACGAGACAGGCTTGGAAGATGGTGACCAAGTGCCGTTAGCACAAATACCTCTGGCACATCTGGACCCTACCACATCGGTCGTCACTTTGTTCTAAGCAAACAGCAATCCATTCCGGGAAACTCACATTAAAACTCAGCGAAATGTCAACTAATATGCATGTGTATGTCCTCGTCTATTCTGAGCACTGTACTCGCTATTTAAGCTCGCCGTCCAAAGCATGCTCGTTTGCTCCACGGAAAGCGTATGCCAGTGGTTGGCTGCTGATAAAGGACACTGATTAAGAATCGCCAGTTGTCCTTAATTATAATAATAATAATAATAATGCTTTATTGTCTTTCCGCATCGGGACATGGTCCCCTCTTGGCATCAGACAAACACGATCAAACAGAACATGACAAAACAGGCAGGTAGTTACATCAGGACGTTAAAACAAAGACTAAACAAACAAACAAACAAAAATGCGAAATTAACATTCATAATTTTATGATGTAAGCGTTCTGTTCCACGAAACTGCGCTCCAGTCGATGTTCTCCAGAGCATTACGGAAGGTCCCGGTGGAGTTGTAAGCCTCAGCTGGCAACACAAGCTGATTCCAAATCGAGATTAGGCTGAGGAGGTGCGTTCCATGTGCCGCCTGCACGGTTAGGCCGCAAACTGACGTCGGAACTGGCTCGAGCGGGAATGGATGCTGCTTTAGTCGTTCCGTTGCTCGGGTGTTACCTGAAACAGACTCACAAGCAGCAGTACTGATAACCAGAGGTGCTACGAAAAGGTCACCTAGAGGCAGCCTGTTGAACCGCAGCTTGTACACGAAAATGAGAGCTTTTTTCAACCTACTGTTACGTGAATTACTAATTCCGATAAGTACTCGGTGAAGTTCCCTGGGAAGTCCTCGGTGAAGTTCCCTGGGAAGTCCTCGGTGAAGTTCCCTGGGAAGTCCTTAGTGTTATGTGAATTACTAATGCTGTACTATGCACCCTTTTTTCCCGATCATACTTTACGATATGTGATGCGCGCACAGATAATGTTTCGCTAGCTGACTTACACTCTGTCCGTTTGCATGTTCTGATCACTTCTCACTTACCAACTTACCGGCTTGTCCTCATTCACTTTCTGCCTATTTACCATTAAAGCTATATGTACCGAATCACACGTGTGTTTGTTACCGGCCGCGATCAGTGACCTTCAGGTCATTTCCGTATTTATTGCATTATTACCAAAACTTCCGTAACACTACGCATTGCGAGACAATCCCATTCTAATTCAAACAGCCGTCCTTCATAATCCGAAACATCGCTACCGAGACGAAGAGTTTTTAAAAAACGGTTCTGACAGTGTTCTAATTTTTCGATGTAAGTTTTCAAAACCGGATGCACAATCGAGCTACAATAATCAACCAGCGGGAGAACAAGGGATTTAAAAAGTGCTATTCTTGCACCCGAATCACCTTTGCGAAACATATGACTGATATAACTGATTCTTCGATTGCACTTTATGACAAGGGCGTCCGTATGAGCTTTCCAGGATAATTCGCGATCCAGATTTACACCTAGATACTTCACCACCGTCGACATCTGAAGTTGGGATCTGTACCCCGTTCAGGTCGTATTGGTTAACATATTTGGGACAGCGTCTTTTGGAAAAACAGACGTGCACAGACTTTGATGGATTTAAACATAACTCCTTATGAGCCAGCCAATGATTAACATTCGTAACATCTTCCTGCAGGAGAGCCTGGTCGCTTCCGCTTGCCAGCGGACGAAATACTGCTATGTCATCTGCGAACACGAGAACTGCCGTTTTTCAACTGCCGTTTACTGCCGTTTTTCACAGCGGCCGGTAGACTGTTAAATAAACAGATAAACAGCAACGGGCCAAGCACGGAACCTTGCGGGACTTGAAGTGTTGCGGAATTGAAGTGTTGGTCACCGTAAACGCCGAGTCGTGCGATTAGTAGCAGCTCTGATAGGGTTCTGATTTCACACGTACAGCACATCCATGAAGGCTAGACTCGTACAATAAGTTCTTCTACCCTCTTTCGGGATTGTACCGCAATAGTTTACTACGATATCTTTCGTCAGTTTTATAGCTCATAAGCAGGTTATGTTGGGGATGAGACAGGCAGAAAGTAATGCAAGAAGGCTGGTTGAAGGATTACGACTAGTTGCTTGATCTTCTTTGCTGTGGGAACAGATAATTCTTTCGTCGGTGTATTTGCGAAATAAGTTGCAAAATTAGCCGTACGCGCGATCAACGGTGCACAATCGCACGGAAAACTGGGAGAATGAGAAACAGGTTTACAGAGGAAAAGCATTGAAAATACGCACATTTCGTGTGCTTCTAGTAACACACAAACAAACGACGGAGTCACTGCAATGATACCGTAAAATTCGCTGTAACTTTTCCTTTAAGTAATGCGAAGAACGGATACAGTATTTTACTTGTACGGTATTGTACTAACGCATAACGTAGTCGGAGTGATTTTATATATTATGTGGAGTACAGTATACAAAGCGCCTGCGAAACACGCAAACTCGTTTATAGACTGGAGTCATAACCAGACTGAAACATTCAATTAACTCCATTATATGCGCCCGATTGTGTCTCGCAAAGTTGCAATGAATTTGTTTAGACAAGTGGTCGAGCGATCACACAATAATTAGCCGCCTTCGGTTAAGTACTGCATGTGCTACGATACTGTTTATGGAGTCGAAATCATTAACGAGGATGCTATCTAAAAGTGCTGCCGAATTTCCCCTCATAACGATAAAAAGTGTGAGTACATTAGGGAGAACCATATTATCTTATTTTTACTGAGGTGGTATTTACGTAATACGTTTCTTTACCATGAATAACGAAACCCACGATTATTTGTTGAGCACAAAATGCGACTGGCCAGAACGAAATCTCACCATGATACTGCATCACCCCATCCGGCTGCAGCTGAATATGATTTGTCGTCCCATGTGGCTGCTCATCTGCACAACAGGCAACGTCCTCAACATCCTACTGCTCAGACAAAGACAAACGTACCAAAGGACGTTTTTGCTGGGGATGTCAGTATTTGATTTGGCTTGCATGTAAGCAGGATTTCAAAGCTGTATGGTGTGAACCTGCTCGTACAATTGGCGTATTCATTTGCAGGTGGCTCTGGCTTGTCACATATATCGCGGTAATGTACTTATTCTGCAGTTTGCTGTCACGTTTATTTCTTTATTGGCCAGAGAGCTGTTACGGATTAGAATAGTGCTGATTTGCTGCATATATGCGTGTTCTTTCAAGGAATTCAATGCCGAGCATGGCGATTATTCAGCAGCAGAAAAGTCGCTTCTGACCGGTGGACATATTGCGGCACAGTCTTCTGATTTGTAACACATTACTTGTGTACTCGTACACCAAATGCTGCGTTTCATATTTTGCACGTGCTGCGCACACGCTTCTAAAATGTCAAATACTAATATCTTTAAATATTTACTACTTGTTTTGCTTAGACTGGTAGAAAGTAATTACGCGGTAGCGTGTAGTTACGTAGAAAGAATCCACATAATTAGATCTACCATCAAATACAGTTAAAGGCCAGTTGCGTAAAGTTCAAATTAAAAGCTTGGGTGCGTACTCCTACATACCGTTTAATACCAGCTGCATAAAAGACATTATACGCTTAGGACTCTCCTTGCATTCAGCTTGGCACGCCTAATCAGCCTGTGTTGTCCTCTACGAACCCGGCACATGCTTGATCGACGAACTGTGTGCTTCCTGGTGGTTTTTATCACCATGCTTGCCATTATCGCGTGGATGTTTGATTTTGTGGACCATTTTGTGCCCAGTGAAAGAAAAACTGAGAAATGGTTTTCCGACTGGAAGAACCTGCACTCCATACATAAGGTAAGTACTTGTAGCTTTTAAGTTAAGCCAATTGCAAAAAAAAACGTTTCAAGCAAACTGATTTACAGGTGATCATGCAGCTGTTTGCGTATTTCGCCATTTTAGCGGCGAACATTGCAGTCGTCGGACATCTGTATATCGTAAAGCGACGAAGTTTAGAATCACGCAGTACCACCTCACCGAATAGCGTGCAAAAAATTCGCCGCCATGGAAAGAAAGCGCGCACGTCGTCGGCTGTTACTTTACTTCTTGTGTCTGCCGCCTTGTACATGGTTACGAAGATGCCGGTCGTGGTTCACGAACTAATGGAGGACGGATGCTTAAAGCGTCTATCTGACTACCAGTATATGATCTTCTTGGCTGTGTCATACCAGCTGCTCTTTGCAAACTACTCCCTGAATTTTTTCGTCTATTGTGGTGCCAGTCGCCAGTACATGAAGGAAGCTTGGAGGATGGTGACCATGTGACTCAACCCCAAAACACCTGGAGCATCAGGACACCGCGACCTCATTTGTTCTAGATAAACTTAGTTCCGTTCGATGAAATGCACATTTAGAGCCAACGCGATGTCAGATTGTCAACCACTGAACGCACATGGTCAGTAAACAGCACCAACTGAATCAGAAAGAAATACAATGATTTACTCAAACAGTTTGGTTTGTAGTGGTCATGTAATCGGCTTTAGGTGACCCTTGTTCTAACTTCTGACAGACCATCTGCTATCCGTATCGTGAATATTTATTCGAAAGAACAGGACCGATCATGCCGACGTCGGACTTACACAATTCGCCTTGATCACATCTCGGTGTCTAGCTTCAAATGCACCAGATCTGGCTGAGAAGGACAAATCGCTGACGAGAATAAGCTCCGACGAGTGTTGGTTATTAAAAGCAGAGAAAGCTTTGATCGCCTTCGTTCGTCTACAACACACAGTATTCCAGATTCAGGGAAGTCGGAAGATTCCGTGAGATAGCATAACACAGTAACATCTTAGCTAGAACGGAAGTGGAATCCTGTCTGTGCATCAGGTTTTGTCTTGTTACATGTGGGTTCCGCGTCAGCAGTTTGAAGCTTGGTTTGAACTTTGAAGACAATAGGTGCACTAGAACTCTGTAAAAAACACCTAGTTTGTAAAGTGGAACGCTTTTGCCGAAAGCAGGATCCGTCCATGGCTGTCTGTCGTCTGATCACGTGTGCCATTGCATGTGACCACTATTCCGCATACAAGTGCTCAACTATAAGAGGGAAGACTGGCGGCTTCAATTTTTTATGATATTCACGGCTATTTCGCCCCATTGTTTCTTGAAGAGTAGATGGGAGTCAGTCGAGTGTATCAGACTATCGATTACTTGACTACGGTATACACAGTCTTATATATAGATTGCTATTTATAGATTACTTGATGACTTGTCAGTCTCGAATCGATATTCTACTGTTGCGGTTGTGCTTATGGAAATCAGGCTGCGGTGCTGTCCGCTCCCCCAAACTTCCAGTTGTAAGCTTACCCGTACACACTAAACATATTTTTGCAGAAACCATCACATTTGTTTCCCCCTTTCACTACTGCAACATCCAGGTTTTGGTACCATGGATAATGATACCGAAAGTAATTCAACAGAATGCGGCTGGCCGAAACGTAATTTTACGATGATATACTATCATCCCATCCCGCTGCAAGTGGATATGGTTTGTCGTCCCATTTGGATGCTTATTTGCACTACAGGAAATGTTATCAACATCTTGCTGCTTAGACGCAGGCAGACGTACCAAATGATGTTTTTGCTATGGATGTCGGTTTTCGATTTGACCTGCATGTAAGCAAGAAAATACTCTTGTAAATGAATGCTGTCTCATGTTGTTGACATGCACCATTGATTACGGCATGATTGATTTGTAGGTGGTTTTGGCTCGTTACTTACATTGAGGTAAACTTTACGTGCTTGTTACTTTCGATATCATAATAATATTGCCTCGCAAGCGCGCTTTATGGTCTGGGGGTCTGGTTCGTACTTAACCAGCTAAGTTTCATAAAAAGTCTATTTTTTCTTGAAAAAAAAACTGGCAAACCAGTACATAATATAAGATGAGCCCCCAGCCCGCTCACTACCGCTCAGTCTACCCGCCCGGTCTGAGTAAACGCGGTTCCGACGTGCGAAATTGTGTGATGTGCGAAATTGGTGCGTGCTAGCGTAATAAATAATGTAATCCATGTTTTTTCTTCATCATGCTATGACTCTTTTTGCAGAAAGTCAAATCCCAACGCGGCCACACGGCGACAGACGCCGTTTTTGTGACCCTTGGAAATATTGCGTCGCAGTGTTCTGACTGGTAATGGAACATGCATAATTTGTACATTACAAACTAAGACAGCAGCAGACGGAAATGCTCATGCAGGAAAAATTAAAGGGCATTTCTCTACTTATCGGATTACCATTTCCACAATCACATAAGCAGCAATAGAGTTTATTTCGTTTAGGACCCTCCTGGGGTTTAGCTATGCGCGGCTTATCTGTCTATGTTGCCCTCTTCGGACTCGGCATATATTTAATAAAACCACGGTTCACTTTCTGATCCTTGTTATGGCAGTTCTCTCTACCATTGCATGGCTATATGTTTGATTTTGTGGATATTTTTCTGCGCGGCAGTGAAAAGAGGACTGAGAAATGGTTTTCTGATTGGCAGAAACTATTCACGATAAGGAAGGTGAGTGGCTCTGTAATTTGAGCCTCGTCGAGTGACCCATTCTAATGAGTACACTTCAATTCGTTTCAGATGGTTATGGAACTCTTCACTTTTTTCGCAATTCTGGCGGCAAATCTTGCGTTGACTGGATTTTTGCTCATTATACATCAACAAGAATATAACAGTACCGGCGCAGAAAACTCTTCGACGATCTCGAATAGTGTGCGAGGCCTCGGAAACACCGAAAACAAGTGCGCTCGATGTCAGCCGTTAAACTGCTAGTAGAGTACTGGCACTTTTGGTGCCAAACGGTACCCCGTGGCGCTATTGTAATCGAGGCGCCCCGCTGGGCGTCCACGCTACCAGCGTGGGTCATAGGTCAACTAATTAAAATTATTTTCAATTATATACAGTTATTACATATAATTACATTATAATTAGTTGCGCAATACAGTAATTAAAGAAAACCACTGATTATAGTAATTTTTTAAGATTAATTTAAGAAAACTTCGCGCTAGGGGCGCCACCTACACTGGACGTCTTAAGACGTCCCACCACACGTCTCAAGACGCTACTGGCTTGGCTTGGTGCTTAGTGCACCAACTCCACGCCGTTCTATTTCTCGAGCGAAACAGTTACTGTATTTTTATAAAACTACGTACTGCGAGTTCCCCCCATCTTCCCAATTCCAAATACAGTTGTTTTGTGGCTTTTGTTGTGTTTTCGGGATAGTTTTTATCCGTGCATCGTGTTAGATCGAGCGGCGGGTGCCTTGAAGTTGACTTGCGTGTTTTGAGTGTGAAACTGCACTGTACATCCAGTCTGCAACGTGCGCATTGCGACTCCTTGGATTGCGACAGTTTTACCATCCTTTATCGGTAAGAAACCAACTGATTTTGTGTTAAACAAACACAAATGTTATTTTTTATGTTTTAAACCATCGGACTGTTGGTTTTCACAGGTGTTTGTGGAGAAAACCTGCTGATATCGCGTGCGATCAACTTTCATGAGCGGCTACCAATTCGGGTCCAAAAAAGCGTTTCGCCCGTGGTTCTTCCCATCAAAATCATCCAAAAAGTAAGTTAATAATGTGTATTAACTTTATTTACTGATTTTTGGTTGTTTTTATAAGTTTTAGACCAAAATTTATTGGTATAAAGATTACAACAAAAATATTCGATTTTGTTACGGCGCAAGCCCAAACATTCCCGTAGAGCATACATACTAAACCGTGCTGCTTACAGGGTCCGTTGCTTACATAGCACCTTTACTTGTCGCACAGAAGCTGGCGCTCCTAGTTGGTTTCGAAACGTTTGTTGTTGGTCCAGAAAAACCGTCTCTCCCATCACCACTCTTTCCCTGCCGACCGTGAAGTTAGTAAATATAGTAAGTTAACTGTATTTACTGTTTCCATGTTGTTTTTTGGAAGTTTTCACCGAGTTTTCGCTCGGATTTATCAATGTAGTTAAAACTACTGATAATTTTCAAAATTTTTACGGCGAAAGCCCTTACTTCTCTGTAGTGCGCACATACGTTAGTGCATGCTGTGTACGGGTTTGGGCAACTGTACAGTACGTTTACTGCAATTTTTCATAATTTCATGCGAAAGCTGTTCCAGTTTGCCTTCCTTATCAGTTTTTCGCACAGCTGCACCAAATTTAAGTAATGCTCTGGTTAGCCGATAAATTAAGAGTTTCGAATGTGCACACTCGTTGGTGCTTCAGACTGATCCACGTGTGTTCTGCTTTGCTGAGAGAACAGCGTAATGATGACGATTTTTGCGTTTTTTTTGCCGAAGTCTTTTCAACAGGTTGCACCGTCAGCGTTACCCCACACCATCCTTTGCCCGTATCTGAGTGTCTTCACGCCGATTGTTCTCCTTCAGTGTCCCGAGGTTCCATATACTTTGTCAATGTGAGGAACTAACTGTTTTGTTACGTGTGTAATTTGGTTGATGGATTCTGATCGGAATTGATTGGATACTGAATGGTGTTGCTCGTCCTGCACTGGTTTTGTTTTCCGTTTTTTCTCTCTATCTATAATTTATGATGATTATTCACTTAAATTTCTAGCTTTTCTGAATTTCTAAACTTTCTAGATGTTCTGAATCTCTAAATTTTCTAGATATTCTAAATTTACTAAATTTCCAAATTTTCTAAATTTTCTGGATTTTCTGAACTTTTTTAGTTTTCTAAATTTTCTGGATTTTCAGAATTTTGTTGTTTTCTAAATGTCTAAATGTTTTGGATTATCAGAATTTCCGAAATCTTCTAAATTTCTAAATTTGCTGGATTTGTTTGGAATTTCGTAAATTTTCTAAACTGTCATGAGAAATACAATCAAGTCAAGTTTGAATTTCTGCTGTCATGCTGTGTTCCCGTTAAATTATTGCAATACGGCGTCATGCTGGCAAGAGGCATCGCTAGAATTGAACTAAATTATCTTGCAAGGGTAAGCTGCTTCCCGCTGGTTCTGTAACTCATTCGGAGGATTAAGCAATATTCCCAGCCGTCTTTTTCGCTGCTGTCTGCACGCTCGTATGTCACTTCACACACAGAATGCAGAGGCAATCAGTGTTCGTGAGAAGTTCATAATAAGTTAGTTTGCAATAAAATCTAATATTTACGCCTGCGTTATTCGGTTTTGCGGGTATTTGATAACAAAAATTACTGGACGTGCATAAAACAAAAAGAATGCAAATATTTTCTGCTGCGCTGTAACTTCATTCATACAAAAGCTTGAGTATGGCATTGACAGAGGTTAATTTACAAAATATACAAAAACAGAAATGGTATTCGTATGTTGTAAATGGCTTTCTGCTGTGTGCGTGTGCTTGGTTTGCGGTCTCGTCAGTGATCTGCTTCGCTTTGCCCATTTGTAAATCAAAACACTAGTATGAAGAATGAAAAACCTAACAAAATTTCCAAAAAATAAATAAATTCGATTTTCGTCAGCAATGACTGTTGTATATACTGTTACGTAACATTACTGCAAACGATTTTCGATTTTTTTTACCTAATTGTAGATGAACCGCTTCCAACAAGAATATCAAGCGCATAAAAGGGCTCGCGAAGCAGAAACTGACCGAGAACGCATTGACCGATTAGAAGCGAAAGCGGGATTATACTCACGTGCGTATATCCGCTCGCGTGTGCGTAAGGACATCCCTGCAGCAATGGATGACGCCACACGTGAGCTAGAAGATTTGGAGGAAGACGATGAGGATTTCGTAGTGCAGGGGTACCGAGTATCTGATGATCGAGATTTCGATGAGAAAGGTCAACTGGCAGGTCTTCGTTTGCCTGCATATGTGAACCACTCCAGATATATTCCGAATGAGATCAGTGAGCCGGAATCAGTGCATGCTTTGCTAATTGAGCTTGTTCAGCTCTCGAAACCGTACTGCTCTAACAACGCAAAGGGGTTTTTTGAAGAGAGTGCTCATTTTGACTTGGCTGTTAAGATCCGTGATGCATGCGTGGAAGAGTGGGGAAAGATTAACGCTCACAAGGCCAGTCGCGTTATGACGTTTGTGGCTAGTGAGGGAGGTACAACGCGTGAGACTCTGTTAAAGAAGCTGAATCAGCTTTAGATGTATTTGTGAATGAAGGCATAGTACTGTTGTTTTTGTATGTTGATGTTCAGTTTTATTTTGTTGTCGTGGTGTAAGTCCAGCAATATACTGCTTTGTGCACTGTGAAGAGAAACTTTCATTAAGTCATTAAGAAAGGACGCCGGACGCTTGGTTGTAATTCTAGATGATATAACCTTAGGGTCAACAGCTGCAAAAGCGCAATCTATGCATATTCACAAGTAATTAATTTTGGTTGGAATATTCCAGTTTACGCCTATCAATGACACTTCAACCAATTGAAGCACAGAAATCTCGGTGAATCCTAGTCACACTGACACAGTGGCATATATAAACCATTTGCGTGTGCATTATCCATCATCATTCAACTTTCGTTTCTAAAGTTCAATCATTTGAAGTACAAGCTTCGCTATACCGTTGCTGTTTGCATCTACTAAAGTTTTCTCATGGCTTTTTTCGAACAATGTCCAGATCATGCGTACCCCGTGCTCGGCCTAGCGAGAACACTCTCCTGTTTCGGGCGTTGGTCGGCTCCTATGCTGCACGATTATTTGCTACCAACAGCGAGCGAGATGTCAGATCACTTCGGTCTGATCTACAAGCTCTTTCGTCCACAGGAGGAGTTGCTGCACGGCAACTTCTGCGAAGAGCGCTCTCTCTTGATGTTGTTCGGCGACATTAACACGCCGCTGGCGTTTTGGGTCAGTTTTCACCAGGAAAACAGCATCACTCGTTGGAGCATCGGTCTTGACCGTGTCAGTTACGTCACGGCCGACGGTAATGTGTCCATTTATCCGTGTCGTTACGATAGCGATGCTAGCGTGTCCGCGGTTGGAAGCGATGCTATAACGAAAGAACAGATGGGGTACTTGCTAAAGTACTTCATTTGCTTTCTCGGCATTGTTATGAACCCAGATAGCTATGCACGGTTGACGTTCATCCGCGGCATTCCACCTAAACTTCAGCTGTATCCACCGTTCGGCCTTTTAGGTTACGATGTCCAAACTATTGGAGAGAGTTATCCAGTCATCAATCCCGAGGCCGACGCTTATGATCCCGTCAATCATCTCGAGTCATCACTGCTCCAGATCGCACCAACAAGTCCGCCTGCAGAAGAATTTTTGCCAACTTATGGGATCCTGGATAACACCGCCGAACTGGACCGCTACCTCGACGACGTCACCGGAAATGAGGGGAACCAACCGGC